>JASFCX010000131.1:0-19826 GCA_036937015.1 Crucibulum parvulum | reverse complement strand
TATTTATAATTCTTTCCGTGCCAATGGAATGAAGCCAGCCTGGCTTCAGGATATATGAGGTCACGAGCATACCAGCAGAAGAAGATCATTACGATATTGCGACCATATGGCAACCAGTTGTTAGGCGATGGGGCACCAGGATGGTCTCCTCTCCGATCCCAGGGCTTACAACGCCGGATATCACAAATCAGGTCCCATTCTGGGACCAGGCAAAAATGGCGGTGTAGTCTGGTTTAGAGATCCTAACATATCCTGTCGCTTCGGTATATATTTACTTCTCATTTGCTTGACTCTTTAACCTTTACATGCTGCCTCCTGGTTCTGGCCATACTGGTTATTATTATGGCCATTCTTTGACACCGCGTCTGGAGCATTCCAGTTATTTTAATTTTTTAGCACATCTGCCTTTGGATGTGTCTCGCGTGTAAGATCTTAAGAGCTGAGTCTGTGACATGACCGAGTTACTGCTTGTCTACTGCTCACACTCAATCGCTTCTAGGTTCGATATTTACACATCACATTAATTTTAATTGCAAAAGTACACCTAGATTCAAGTTCATTTCCGCTTACTCTCCTTCCCCTCCCTTCTATGAAGCTTCGAAAAGAGTCCTGCCTAGGTTGATAACCTTTTTACAGAAAATATTTCCTGACATCCTTTCATGCTCCATGGGGAGTCCTCATACTCGCCCTTATGATTTGAAAATAATAATTGTATACTATTTACTGAGCAGATGTTTCACCGATCCCAAAAGCATCTTGACTCAAAGCTTAGCAATAAAATACAACAGAAGGCAAAAGTGAGTGGGTTTCATTTATTCCATTATCAGCGTTAGTCAAGTAATTTATATCATGGCTAGTCTTTTGAATGTTCTACGTTCACAAGGAGCTTGCTCACTGCACAGCCTGCGTTGTTTTCAATGACGGGTTTTCACTTCTTCTGCAATCCCACCATTCCCTCGAGTTTCTCGTTCCCGTTTGCGCACCAGGAAGGTAAATTGGGAGCCTTCACGGCAATTCTGGTCAACAACTGTTCACCAGTGGATCTACGTTCAAAGCCTGGTATCGACTTCGGTGATCCATAACGACGTTGCCTTCAAGAGGTGGATGAACTCCTGGTGTTTTATCTATTGCATGTACCATGCTGAATCATGGGTGCGGGGAGTCTGATCATCAAGTAAGCATTGAGATCGGTATACCACAGGTATCCTACGACTAATGCAATGTTCATCTTCTCAGCCAACAATCAAACCATGGCAGTGTGGAGATCCACATCTCTATGAAGTACCAAAGAACGGAGACCCCTGGGATAATTGTCACGATCTAGTGAAACGATATGATAATGAGATGTGCAACGCGTGGAGAGATGAAGTTGATAAGTTGCTGATTTTTGTGAGTTGTTATGCAATCGTCGAGTTAGTTTAGGATACTCAAATCTATCTGATTGAGGCCGGTTTATTCTCTGCGGCTGTTACAGCATTTACCATCGAATCCTATAAATGGCTTCAGCTTGATTCCAGTGATATTTCTGCCCAGCTGCTTCAGCAGATCTCGGTGCAGCTGTCTCAAATTGCATCTCCTAATGAGACGTCACTCCCTCAACTGTCTTCTTTCTCTCTAAACTCTCCTGCCCGAGATCCGATGCCTACAACAGCCGCTGTCCGTATCAACATATTTTGGTTCCTTAGTCTTTCTTTGGGACTAAGTACGGTGCTTGTCGGAATATTATGCATGCAATGGTTGCGTGAATATCGACGTGAAGCATCTTTACTTCACAAGGGTGCAGTGGCTCTACGCCAAATGCGCTACGAGGGACTGCTGGCCTGGAAGGTTCCAGTTATTCTTTCAGCTCTTCCGCTTATGCTTCAACTAGCGCTCCTATTCTTCTTCGTTAGTCTTTTGGATCTACTCAAGGGGGCACCGGGATTAGAATGCCGGACCGGGGGCCGGTTAGTTAGGCCAGCCGCATGCTGGCAAAAAAAAATTTGGACCCCTCCGTAATAGGTTCTTAGAATGTAAATTTGATACATTTAGAGTGAGTTGTAACACATAAAAGCTATATCTGTAATAGTAGAACTCAAGGAAGTGTGAAATACAAAGAAAAGTCAAAAAAAATGAGTGGTGTACTTCCTCAGTGATCAAGGTGATAAAGAACCAGAGACCGATGGAGAAGAATGAGCTGCAAATTTCAATTATAAAGTGAATAGTATAAATTTGACAAAGATCTTCCGAGAAATACTGGCTTGAATGATATTCTTGAGCAGGAAGCATGTGTTGTTGCTTGGGGAACTGGAAACTTGAATGTCGGCAAGAGAGAGGAAGAGGCTGAACTCAATAGTAAGAGCATTGGACGAATCCACCCATGAGGCAATTATATTTATATTAGTGCAAAACTCTAAAGATACTGGATGGACAATGATGGAAGATGTCACCACCCTTTCAATGGATAATAGTGTGAGTTTCTCAGCATAAATAATAAGAAAGATCATGAGACATATGCAGTATCAACAGAATGTGAGAGAAGAAGAGAAAATCCTATTAGATTCCAGAAGCCCGCAACAGTGCCAGTAACTCATCAGAGTCCAACATTGAAGACTCAAGTTGCATGACTCAGACAACTGGAGAAATTCAATTTGAAATTGTCAAGAACTCAGAGCGGTTCATGTGCAACAGAGGAGAACAGATAGTTGATAAACTTAATCTCAATGTGTCTGTGGTCAATCCATCATTGGCTGCGAGTACATACTATAGTCAAATGTAAATGTCGAATGAACCAACCGTGAACCTCAATATTAAAGTGCATTGGGGCCAGTTGAATGAATTTTAATATCTCAAATTGATATATTATTATATTTCTGCACAAGAGAGGAGTAACACCCTCGGGAACGTGATTTGTGAGGCTTGTGAAGCGCCTGGTCATTGTGAGGAAGAAAGCGAGCTCGATGATGTCATATTACCATATTTGGATAAGCGCCCGATTACGTAAGTTAGTTAATTCACTCAAAGCTGCCTTAGCAGAAAAATCGACCCCAGGTGTACCTTTTTGGTCCCGGTGCCCCCTTGGATCTACTGTGGCTACTTCACCATTTAGTAGCCATTATAATCACAGCTGTTGTTGGGCTAGTCTTGAAATTTATAAGAGTTGTATCCGTTGGAAATGTCTTCTCATATTCCCATAGGCAACTTCGCTTTTGCCGAAGCTGCTCAACAGTGTCAACACATTGAGCATTCCGTAGGCAACCTCTTTATCTCCACTACTTACTTGTATGCGTACACGTGTTCATCATGAGTGACCGTGATTTTTGTGACATGCTCATTTCATTACCCATTGTTGCAACAGCCATTGTGGGTGCTATTAGTAGTCTCGCACATTCTAGCTTCGCGGGCATCATTTCCAGTATCTCTACTACTCATACGCGAAGTTTTGTAACTGAATTTTTATTCTAGCCGCTGTGGCAATAAATAAGATCCACCGCAGTGTTAAGTCACGGAAATCCTGATCACGGTCACGCATGATGGGCACGTGTATATCTAAATCTCGAATTACTCATCGTGGATTACCGAGTGCTATTACTGCTTGATATATTTGCATTTACGTGGGTGGGGGACAAGACGAACGCCTATTATTCTGCTTCCTAAGTGCCGTCTACTCAACCAATGGCATTTGTAACATCAGCACGACAGAATACCACCGGAGCACAACCAACGTTTGATGGTTTCCTACGGTTAGTAGTATAGCAAAGCGTTATGAACCTGGGACACGCACTAGTCATTAGCTGTGCTGACAGCTTAGTGAAAGGAGTTGAGCGAAGTTACCATGCATGATGCATTAGGAATATACTACGTGCTTATTGTATGTAAATCGTATGTTGAAATATTATTTTTAGTGCCATATGCTTTAATAAAATTCTCAATATTCATTCGATCGTGTCTGTATATCGACTTCTCTCCACCCTTGCATCAAAGTTCGTCGAATACTATCGATACCCGGTTCTCCTAAACGAGATTCAGATGGACGGGTATATTTTCCTTCAAAGCTCGTGAGCTCTGCTGCGTTACGTTGATCTGCTGGTGAGAATGGTCTATTCCTGGAAATATAAGCATGAGACATATAACCAGATACAAGATGTCGCCAGCGTAATATGTACCATGCGTTAAATAACTCAGAAGGTTCCCGCATAATATGCTGAAGAAATATCATCAGCAACGGAAAGAACGATTAGAGCACCTCATACCGTAGTAATTTCTTGAAGATCCCGTTGGATAGCAAAACAGAAATGATCAAGTTCTAATAAAATGAATCATTAATAAATCATACGAGATTTATGAACGGAGACCTACCAAGATCATTCAGACCATAGTTGAATGGGTTCTCTCTAGAGAAGGGGAAATGGTCCGTGCCATCTGAATTTCAGCTGCCGTTGCATAAAAAAAAAGTAAATACACACATTTGTTGCCCAATCTCGAGGAATCCAATCAGCAAGAACGATACAAAGGCTGTCGCAGGTATCGTGGCATACTTGAAAGAGCTGTAGATCTGCCACTGTAAATTATTCAATACATTTAACAATATTTTACTGCAAAATCAAAGCACAGAATAATTCACCGGCAAGAAGAAAAGATAGAGCCTAGAATAAAATTAAATAATGAATCACCGCAATACAGAGAACTACTAACCAAAGGGATATTCTCAAGTGAATTCGATATTCGAATGGGAGGGGTGTGTTGCATATCGTTTCTAAATTCGATAGTGTATCTTGGAGAACTGTAAGATTGTTGGTCATTCCTGTCGCAATTGCAGGCTCGAGTAGCTTCTTCTTCATAAGCCCTGATAAAATCGCTTCATCTTACTTGTGTTGTCATAAATGAGAGACAGACACAACATACATCCAGAGTAGCTATAACAAATGTTATTTTACTCAAAAAACGCCATATGTAAAGCACGAGAACCTACTTGGAAAGTACAAGCCAAATCTCCAGTGGAACATGGCTGCCAACAAGTCCAGTAATCTGACCTTTAGGCCCTTTATTCTCACGGGGAGGTGGGAGCCGAAATGTCTTTAGAATGCACCACCTCAGGAAGCGTAACAGCGCAATGTGGTCGGAAATGGTCGTTTTCCAAATCAAAGGATTCTTTGCTGGTTTAGGAGTCGTATCTTCAAGCTCGTTTGCAGGTACTACTTTCTCCGAATCAACCATTGAGCTCCCATCAGAATGCGGATAGCCTGCTTCCGTTCCATGTGTCCACCAGAGTGGTAGAATGTCGGCTTCAGTAGGAATGGTCGGTGGGAGATTCGCGTATCGCGGCAAACAAGACACCAAAGGGAATAGGTCAGCATAATATACGCCTTCTTCTCCCCTAAGTAAATGCTGTGATTTACTCAGGTGATTAAGGCATACTTTTAAAGTGAAGAATACACACTTTTAAAGAAACAGCAAAGGCGAGAATCTGAAAAATGAACTTTAATAATAGAAGTATATATGGAAACAATGCATACGAGCAAGTAGTACCAGATTGATCATGGTCCTTTTCTCAACCACAGTATGAAGGATTACTTGATGGGGCTCACCATCCATCCCTTCTCTGTTATCTGATACATGAATCCATATCTAGGCTCAATGAGAATACAAAAATCTGTAGTCACTAGAGAACTGACCATTTGTGCAAGATTACGCGATGCCGTCGATATGTTTGTCCACATATTTCGTCCTCTCTGATACCTGTATAGTGTAACATGTGATACCAATAATATTCATTTCATTTATCAAAGTACTAACCTCTCGTACGCAGATGATGTACGAAAGGATATGACCAAACTGAGTACTGTGCCAAGGACGGCAAGAAGTTGATTGGAAGTCCCCAAACTGTGATTAGTCTTGTCCGAAACCACACATACCACTGAGAAGATCTACTTTAGCAGTTTTATTGAGAGGGTATTGTAAACTTACCAGTCGCTACTAAAGAAAAGAAGATAACTCCAGGCCATACATCTTTGTATGCAGTTCTACTGAACTGGCTTATCATCCAATCCCCAGTGCGTACCGGCCTATGAGGGGCCATTCACGTACTAAATGATATAGTATGTACGTGTTTATTGGGATAAGAGACAAGCAAGAATGATCTTGGTAGGGGGTTATCTGTATTTCGCGATGGGTGGTAGGCGAAGAACACGAGGATGTGTCGCAGTAAGGATATAAATATCAGCGGTAGTTATCCGGACCCGACTTTTGAGGCGCCCAACTGTCAAGCATATATGCACTGATGGCAGCTGCAGGCCTAATCAGGCGCTATTAGGTGAGATAGCATACGATTTTCACTCACATTGGACTATTTTGAACGTTACTTATTTAAGCAAGTCTGGAGCTGCAGCTGCAGCTAGACAACCTGTTTATACTTCTAAAAGTTGGAGTAATATAATAGCTGCGTTGGTATTTTACTAATAGAGTACTGTCCTAATGCGATCAACTCTTCAGTCATACGTCACAAAGCTCTGTGAAGAGAAGAGATATACCCAGGCTCCTAAACAGGCTGCTCGTCTCGCGAGGCTGAAGAATGAAGGGAGAGATATCTAATCTTATCAAAATATAAGCAATGACAAATTGAATCTAAGGAATTGAAACTCGCGTGGGCTGGTCGTATTACAAACTCCTAAACAATCCGCACGTCTCGCGAGGACTGAAGAACGAAAGGAGACATCTAATCTTATCAACATGTAAATAACAACGTTAACAAAGTAAATCTAAAAAGTTTCCCCTCGCAACAGAGCGGCTTACGTACTTTGGACTTGGTCATCTGGGTTGACCAGTCATGTTACAGATAGTCACATCAATTACACAGTCGATTATCAATCCTAACATCGTTATCGAGCTTTTCCTCAGACTCATTTCTGTGGTTGTAGAATGCAATTCATGTTCAAAATAATGGTGTAGATGCTATCCAGCTTATAAGTTTGCTTTTCATCGAGCCTGATGAGTCTAACCTTGCGGTTAACGCGTTTTTAACCAGTTTTGCTTTGATCTTGGACAAAGGGCTAGCCTCCGCCTCGAAGGCCAGAAAGATTCTCATTGAACTGGCATTCAAGTCTGTTACACGGATACTTCAAGATGAGATGTGTGATATCATGCTAGTACAAACAGGTTTCCATTTCAACACAGCAAGGGCTACTCAGTCAAAGCTCAATGCCTTCACAATTAACGGAATGTCGGAGAAGATGGCATGCATGGCACCAATGGCTCATTTGCCGAATTTCTGCAGAATCAGTGCACAAATTCTCTTTACCATCCATCCATTTGGTCCTGAGTGTAGTTTCTAGTGCATTGGAGAGTAATATAAGAGTGAAAAAAATTGTTATTTGGTGTGAATGAGTCTAAGTTCCTAATAAGCACTGAGCAGGTGACACCATTTTCGATAAATGGGCCCAGAAATTGGTCGATCGAGATGACCAAGTTCAAAGTACGCAAGCCACTCTATCGCAAGGGCAAATTTTTCAGATTCGCCTTGTTGTTATTTACATTTTGATAAGATTGGATGTCTCTTTTCGTTCTTCAGCCCTCGCGAGATATACGGATTGTTTAGGAGTTTGTCGCGAGGGCAAACTTTTTAGATTCAATTGGTTGATATTTACATTTTGATAAGATTAAATGTCTCTCCCTTCGTTCTTCAGCCCTCGCGAGACGTGCAGATTGTTTAGGAGTCTGGTCGTATTGGTACAGTAGTCTTACTTTGTTGCTTACTCAGGTGCTTACTGACCAAGTAGATGCAAATATTTGTAGTGTATTGTAGGATATTATAACTCGAGCTGAAGGTATAAAATAAGTTATTCTACATTAAAATATGGCACTGAATCCGAGCCAATAAACCCTTCTCCTCGTTGTGCTATATTAATCATTCCATGAAAGTCACTTCAAATTATTAAAGTGCAATAATCGCTCAAACTCTGAGTACAGTTATAGACAGTCTTGTGAGCAGATGTAGTTCTTAGTAGAAAATAACTGAAGCATTACATATCAAGATAACCCCGTATATTCTTTTGATCGGGTGTGGTTATCGATTTCTCTCCATCCTTGGAGTAAAGTTCGCCGGATGCTGTCAATACCGGGTTCTCCTACATGGAATTCTGCTTGGCGGGTGTATTTTCCTTCAAGTCGCATAAGTTCTTCCGCATTACGTTGGTCTGCAGGTGAAAAAGGTTTATTCCTGCAGCTGTCGTTAAAAAGACACATAAGACGAAGAGGAGAGGATATTATACCATGCATTGAAAAAATCAGAAGGTTCTGGATTGGTGTGCTGTTCAAGTTACAGAGTTATTTCACAACGAGAGTAAAATATATAGTGTTACTAACAGTCGTAATTTCGTGAAGATCACGTTGAATTGCGAAACAGAAGTGATCCAGATCTAAAGTCACAATGTTTTAAAAGGAGTAGTTGACAGTTTACTGGCAGATACTAACCGAGGTCATTGAGATCATAGTTGAAAGGATTTTCACTGGAAATTAGATTAAGATCAGGGTTTAATCGAGGAGAGAAGATGAAACATGTCTACATTTCTTGTCCGATTTCAAGGAATCCAATCAGAAAGAAGGACACAAAAGCCGTTCCTGGAATAGTGATATACTTAAATGAATTGTAGATTTGAAACTAAGGTTCGTAATGATTGTTATTGTTATCAACTGGTATATCAACCCGGAACGTACCGGTAAGAAGAATAGGTAGAGCCTAGCAGATAGAGAAATGTGAATGATTGCGCCTGAGCTCATAAGAAAGACTTACCAGAGTGATATTCTTAAGTGAGCTTGATATGCAAATGGAAGTGGTGTATTGCATATCCTTTCCAAGTTAGATAAAGTATCTTGCAGAAGTGTCAGGTTATTGGTGACTCCAGTGGCAATGGCGGGTTCCAGGAGCTTCTTTTTCATAAGCCCTAACAGAAATAGTGAGACCATGACACTAAATCGTGTGACATCCAAGGTATAAGAAGGGCTCACATGCTGAATAGCTACGAAAAATTTTCAGGATCGAAGCATTGCCCAATCTTGACAGAAAACTTACTTTGAAAGTACAAGCCAAATCTCAAGTGGAACATGGCTTCCGACAAGTCCTGCGATTTGACCTCTCGATCTCTTATCCTCAGGAGGAGAGGGAAGACGAAAGGTCTGCCTGACACACCACCTGACGAACCGTAGCAATGGGATGTGATCATATATGGTCGTTCTCCAAGTCAAAGGATTTCTGGCTGGTTTCAAGGTCGTGTCTTCGAGCTCGTTTACCAGCAACACCTTTTCAGAGTCAACAGAGTTTTCACGAGAGCGCAAATGGGCGCCTTTCTCGTCGTGTGTCCACCAAAGCGGAAGTTTATCGGCGTCAGTTGGAATTGCCGGTGGGGTACTCGCATATCGGGGTAAATAGCAGACCAAAGGAAATAGATCCACGTAGTTCACGCCCTCTTCCCCTCTAAGTAGATGCTAAAATACAACTTTATTTATTAATAAGGAAGATATGATAGGAAAGATACCTACTTTCACGGATATGGCAAAGCCCAGAATCTGAGAAATAAGGCTAATCAACAAATTAAAAAAAAGGCCTTGGCGTAAGCAACGGTTACCAGGTTGATCATCGTCTTCTTCTCCACTATACTTTGTAGAATTACTTGGTGTGGTTCACCGTTGGCTCCATCACGCGTGTTCGAGACGTGAATCCATATCTACCCATGAACAAAAAAGATGAATAGTGGTTTAGTGGTTTAATAGACGAGTATACCATTTGTGCAAGATTTCGAGACGCCGTTGATATATTTGTCCACATTTTTCGTCCATCTTGATATCTATAATAAAAAACTTGAGCGTCTATAACCAACATTTCTCAAATCAAAACAGCTACCTCTCATATGCAGATGACGTCCGAAATGATATTACCAAACCCAGCACAGTTCCCAGAACAGTGAGAAGCTGATTAGAGATACCGAGATTGTGTCTAGTCCTGTCCGAAACCAAGCAAACCACTGAACGCATAAGGAAAGTGAGCTGTAGTATACGCATTCAGTATTGAACTCACCAGTAGCAACCAAGGTGAAGAAGAGAACACCAGGCCACACATCATTGAAGACAGTTGCACTAAACTTCTTTGCCGTCCAGCGTCCACGGAAGAGAGGGTTTTGAGATACCATTGGCAAAACGGAGAAATGTTACACCTAGCGTGATTTGAGAGAAAGAGAGGAGTTTGAACAACAGTTATTTGAACGACAGGTTTATCTATAAGGATTCGCGAGTAACTCACCAAGTATGCGCGGCGACATCGTGTTCGAAATGATACTAGAGACAGTACACACCGACCACCAGGCATCTACCAACCTCACGCTGTGGTGAATATTCGCCAACGGAATCGACAGTTTGCTTCATGCGGTAATCGGATAGTACAGACGACAAGGGGTTCTTGTTTCAGATATTAATGGGCGAAAGTGCTTAGTTTGAGCCTGAACGAACTTGATTTCCCTTGAGCCACGAATATCGACGTAAATGCACCTTAACCACGAGGCATTGGAACATGAGGTCATCACAAACTGGCGGTTAATAGGATGTAAATGGCATGAAAGGGGTGTGCTGCCATTCGAGTCTCGAGACCAATGTCAATGACAGATTTCGAAAGGTAATATGATTATCAGATATGGTCACGATCCAGCCACAGAATGCAGGACGAGCACTGGAAGTTAACTTAATTCATTGAGTGCCCAGGAAGGCAAAAAGGTCAGCGTATTTCGTCTAACGGGTGTGGTAGGGATAGACTATGGGTATATCCATAATATCACTGCATGAACATCGCCTCACATAACCCAACCACGCTACGTCAAGCCACATAGCAGAAGCAGTGCACATGCACGCACAGGTTGCTCCCACCTCGTTCTCTCCGAACACGAGAGCGTAATGTGCTATACCAAACCACGACAAGAGTGGTAGAAGCTGTTAGAAGTTCATTATCACAATCCTCGCCGAGAACAGCACCCATATCAACGTAAGAATGTTGTTTCAGGCTGATCCCAATGTCACCATCGATGAGAATCCTGGTTGAGGATATCGATCAGATAGCAAACACTGTGAATTGTAGGAAAGATGGCTGGATCACAGCTTAACGACTCAAGGTGTATCTTTATAGGACGAGCACCCCAAAAATTCCTCGGAAAGAGCTTGTGAGCTAGGATGAAGAATAACACTCCGATTTGCTACGTTATTAGTACTGGCAGACATTCGAATAAGCGAAGAGCAGTCTTATCGAAAGCAGTAATCTCACGAAGGTTGAGGCAAGGATGGAAGTCGTCAGCAACGCGGTGAACGGGTATCTATACTACAGGTTCTCGATGACGTGGCACCCCAGTGGTGAACGACGATGCGGCTCCTAGGGTGGATGAGAGGGTGGATATAGACGATGTCGGATGGGACGATATCCTCGTTTCCTGTTAGTAGTAGTGTAGTCCAGTAGCTTTTGCATTCATCCACTCTCATGAGCGGATATCCTATCCCATGACTTAGTAGATGCAGTGTTACATCCAGCACAGCAGAATGGCAATAGTGGCTCCTATAGCTTGGATCGTATTCGCGAACGAGCCTATGTTAAAGTAGAGTACTTAGCCTCTTGGATGTGGCAGGAATGAAAGAACATACTGTGACGATAGTGCGACAGTTCCTGATCGTTCATCTGCGCGGAAATGACGTACTTGGTGGAGCAGCCGAGAGTACCAAGATCTCTCACTCTTCAAGCAACTCTCAAATATCCCGGACGATATGATACCATTCACAGCCGTAGAAGATAGAATCTAGCGCTTGTTAGTAGAGTACAACGACTTCGCCCGGCTGATTCGACTAACGAATGCACATCTGGTGCAAAGAACATCCACTCTAACCTACCTACATGTTGTAGCACCTCCTGTAGTCCCAGCACGTCCCACGGGCCCATATACCGTCCTACTTGATCGAGCTACAGCGTCCAGAAGACTGAGAATGACATATGCATCCCCGTAAGAGAACGTAGAACGGAACATGCTGGCCCTCTAATCGCACTTTCTTTCTCTCTAACCAACGAAGTTCTAGGTACGGAAGCCCCATAGGCTGCGATCATCTTCAATGCATTATGGCGCGATTGACGAGCAGGCGGTACGATAGATTTAGTCATTGGGTCAGGCCGTACGAGCTGAAGGATCAGCATCCATCGTGGAGAGCAGGTAGCGTCGATTTGCGGCAACGGACTACGGGTGGGGTAGTATCCGAAGATGCTGGCACGTTGAGAGGTATCGAGTAGCGAGTGTGGATAAATCAAGGCAGCTGGGACGGGTGACGAAGGCAGCGGCCGAGCGTGTGAAGACACTGTAAAGAGGAAAGTCAGTATAGTCGTAACAAATGGAATGTGCAAGCCGCTTACCTGGGCTAATTCTTTATATATAGATGTGTATTACCCTTTGAAATTCAGCCCATTTACAATACCAGGTCTCAATCGTTGCGATTTCAGAAGCTGCGAGTCGGTATTTCCTGTCAAGGGTGTTGAAAAACAGCAGCAGAAAAGCAGACCATCGCGACATGGACAGAGACGATATCTAGCAAATCTGAAAGTGACTTTTATCATCAGTTGGATGGGACATGCATGTGAGGGCAAAGCAGCGTACGCACATAGTCGAACCGAAAACGGCTTCGTCCTCAACACAATGTTGCTCTTCAAGACACAAGCATATAAGAAATCCACAACAACTGCGTCTCGCTAGCCTTCTGGTCCACCTACGTCTGGACGCAGTTTGCTTTGCAGTGATGGATTGGTACAGTATTGGGTTCTCAATGTTTCATGGACTCGCGATGTGAAAGGGAGAAAGGGGGGACAAAGAAGCGAAGAAGAGGAGGTGAAGGCAGAAGCAGGAGTGGTACATTGGAAAGAAAAAAAGAAGAAAAAAGCCGCGTCGATGTCGTGTGCGACAATGACGAGGCAGTGTTGCTCATCGTTGTTTGGGGCGTGATCGATTGATCGACGGAGAGACGGCCCGTCAGCAGCCGAACATCCGACGCTTAGGTTTTCCAAAAGACAATACTCAGCAGCTTATGACACTCATCTCGGTCGTGTTGACCATAAAATAGTACAGGATATCATAGCCAAATTACAGAGACTAATAACACGCGCTATATATCCATGTATGCTCTCATCCAGAGTCTATACATTATCCATACATATGATATCTAGTGTATCTGCATACCAATTTTAGGTGATTTAGGCTCAATTTGGACCATGGTAACATCTTGTAAGTACTCGTTTCAATCATTGCGTCCTACTTCTGAGCTGCCCTGCACCACATAAGGTTCAACCCAACTGATCACTCCTCACTTGGCCCAACACCCTTGGTGTTGTTTGAACGCCCACTCTGTTGAAGTGACCTAATCAATCTCGAATATGAGGAAACCGCGTTGTAAACGCGCAATTATTTTCCTAGTTTACTACATGTTTAAATACATAATTCGAGCGCTTTTTATTTAATTTGAAACAGGTCCGCAGCATAAGATACATACTTGTGGCATAGATTTAATACTAATTAAGAATATGGAATTTATCGATTGAATTACAATTTATATTCCAACACACTCGCTACTGATGGCGCCGGTTGGACGGGTATGTGTTACACTGTGTATATATGCTGGTATGATGACGTTCGCTGTTAAGTACTCGTATGGGTCGAGAGCATACAGTCCAACGTAATAAAATAAGGTAAAGCTACCAGAATAGTCAGTAAGAGCGAAACGAAATAAGTTATAACTCACCTCAGTGAGAATAGGAACTGACTAAGGTGTTTCTATGCTGTCTAAGAGTTTTATATACTGGTGGAAATAATAAAAGGAGTAGCTACTAGAAGTAGATACAAACGTGCAAATCACTTGTCTCTAAGCTACCAAATCCGAGTAATAAATATGCTGCTAATCCATCTAAATAATAAGTGGGTTGAATAGAAGGAATACCGAGTGGGATTTAAGGGCGAGCGATGCGCGAGAGGTTTGTATTTCCAACACAGTTGGGCCACCACACACGCTAGACGACAGATTTTGACCAATCTAGGCCTTATAGATCAGTCATTCATCTTCAAAATTTGTTCAACTTTCTACCGGTCCTCGGTGAAGCTGTTATCGGTCACTCATACATTACAGATAAGCAATTCTGGACTCCCGGGCTTTTACAACGCTGCTGCGGCTATCTACTGTAATATTTACTTCATTCTACGTTCAGTACGTGATCTGTTCCCCGCCCTTTCGATGAGTTAACATGGGCCTTAGTAGATGTACCTTCCTCCAATGAGCTTTGCTCTTCGTCTCTTATCAACGATAGTGCGGTTACACTCAATCCTCAAACTAGATATCTGAGCCACGATGGTGCCAGGCCCGGCGGGCCCTGCTCCTAGCTCACTCTAGACATTCTATCTTTGCACCATACATTAGATATTTTCAATGCTATTACCGCCAGTAGCTACTGACGCCGCTCAACCGTCATTCTGAGTTAAATTCACATAAACGAAGATTCATTTGTTTATGTAATACCAACCAACAGTTCGGAATCAACACCAATTCATTCTCTTAAGAAATTGATCTATGGTACCGCTGTGCTGCTTGATGAATAGTATCAGTGATACGAATGCTCTTGAAAGCTGATTGATTCTATTTTTACCCAAGAAGTGTGATTCTGCATACTCTACATATATTATCTCTAAGCTTCTACATATTGTGTTCACCGCTGATCTATCGTTCGATCTTCGACGGAGAATCAAGGGGAATGAAGAGTAGAAGATGGTTTGGGTCAAGTACCTGCTTGAATACATGTCAATGCGCCACAATGGCGATGCCTTGAATATCAAAGATGATATTTAAAGCAGCGTCTTTTCACCTCTGTCACGATGCTCATGGTAGTTTCCCGTGCCTGCATATCTAAAAATGGAGTTTTGTTCTATTCTTAGCCACAGCATCACTGTAACAGCTCATGCTAACCGCAACCGAGCTTGTTTATCAGTCGCTTCGTGGCTTCAAAGTTCCAATTCTATCAGTATATTTTGGGAGGGGTATTCAAATCAAAACTCTATCAGACCACTAACAGAGCTGTAAAACCAGCCCAAGACGGGAGTCTAAGTCAGAAGGCAACAACAAAA
Source organism: Crucibulum parvulum (assembly GCA_036937015.1). NCBI lineage: Eukaryota > Fungi > Basidiomycota > Agaricomycetes > Agaricales > Nidulariaceae > Crucibulum > Crucibulum parvulum. The sequence continues at coordinate 4,677 of JASFCX010000131.1, read as the reverse complement.
GTGAGTGTTTGTAGAGAGGCGCTGAATTTGTTCAGACGTCGAATCTCTTGCAGACGTACCTATAAGAAATAACATATACACAAAACAGTTCAAAGGAATCGGACTTGAATATAATGGCGATGATGTAATCTAAGTCATTGCGGCTCATATGTTTCTCCAAGAATGATGGGCATAACTACATCGGTTGCCTTACTCTCTAATTCGGAGAGAACTGGCCACGCGCTGAAGACCGAGGCCACCCAAGATTTTTCACTAGCCAAGAAATCAGATCATCAAATCAGAAAACCGAAGCACAGTCCTTATAATGCGTCTTCATATGACGTGGGATTGGACGACATATGTGCGATAACAAATCTATAAATAGAAAATATATTTCAGCGTCGACAGTAACGCGATTCTGTGGGAACGCTATTATCGAATTATTAAGCCCAATGCCATGTGATGCAGCGATCTTAATTACAGTTGATGTACCGTACCTTCTCACGGCTTCGGAGGTGGCAAAAGCGCACTTTTCCAACACGATCCCATATTGGTCGCTGCTTCCAGCCATATTTCTACACACTAGACGTCAGTAGCTCTTCGGCTCTGATTGTAATCCTCAGATGTATTGATGAGTTGTGAGATCATAACTCGCTATCTGTCCCACAACTCGCATATAATTCGACAAACGGCACCGCCTACGTTTTTCAGGTATCGACGAACGATCATGGTTGCTCTCACCCCAGCGCACGCTGAACTCATTGGACTTATCGTTCAGTCTGCACTCTATGGTATCTATATCATAAGCATATTTGTAGGTACCGATACTAAAATCTGAAAATTAGGGCTGTACACTATGTTGTTCATTGGCTGTCTTTACGTGCCGATTCGGCGCCATCGAAGTCGGCACAAGACCCCAATTAATAAGATTCTATTTAGCGTAACGATCATTTTATACGTTTTAATCACAGCAGTACGGTTATCATTCATTTTATACTTCGTCTCCTTAATCAAATTCGACGATAGCACTGGATCTTGCAATGCCTACGTGCCATGGAAGGGTTTATTTTAGCACCCGGGGAAACTTCTAACGTCTACGTAGACGCTTCGGAGAAGAAGAATGTCGCGAAGACTGTCCTTTATATTCTACAAACTTTTGTCGGAGACTTTACAATGGTAATTGATCAGGTCATCTTCTATCTAGTATATCATCACTAATGAAGTACTTAGATTTATCGACTTTTTATTGTTTGGGGACGAGATTGGCGTATAATTCTTTTGCCGTCTCTTTCATCTCTTGGTCTTCTTGGTGGGTACTTTTCTATATCCTTTTGATAATATTTTCTTATATTACTTGTTTTAGTGGCTGGAAGTGGTGCTTCCTATTCATTCGCTCATTTAAAATCTGGAGAAAGTGTATTTGTTTCCTCTGCCGGCCACTGGATCGTCGCAGTCTTTGTAACAACGCTCACGTATAATTATTTTTTTTTGTGCTGAACTTCTTGGGTATTGATATAAAATTTTAGGTCCAATGTCATTGTAACAGGCAAGTTGCATCTTAATTAAAACCTGTCGTGTATTCTTATTAACCCTATATATTTAGCTCTTCTGACTTATAGAATATGGTCTATTGACAAGAAAACGAATAAATTAGCTCGAAGCGGAAACGCAATGGTGAGTTATCCCGGGCATCATTTATAAATAAAAACTAATCCAATTCTGCCGTCAGTTCGTGGTGCAGATCATTCTTGAAAGCGCTGGTCTATATACGTACGCTATCTCGCTTACGAGCCTTGCTTGAGATCTAATTAGTAGCGGTAGCATCTCTCTAATCGTAACGCATATCGGATATCTGACAAATCAGACGTATGAGTTCGTCGCGTTGGACGCAGTAAGTTCCTTTGTTCTTCACACTAATTTAGAGGAGCTAACCTGGAAGCTCTACAGACAAGTCCCATCATCGTAAGCAATTACCATGACTATTTAACTATTATCCGTAACGCCGACACTTCATCGCTGATAGGGTATATCATTCTCACTAATCATCGTGAGGGTTGGGCTCGGAGCGAGTACGGAGGGACATGACACAACACTCCCATCGTCCATGGTCAACGGCGCATGGTCGAGTCATGCTGTCAGACAGCGATCAACATATACTACACGAGACCCGATTCCTTTGACAGAGATTACGGTGAATATCGACCAAGAGGTCGTTACTGACGATGCCGAGAGTTTGAAGCATGATAGGGATGTGTACTCTGATACAAGCAAGGGAGCCCCGAGGAGAGAGGAATGGCATCCTTAAATTTCGATTATCAGGAATAGTGATGTATGAGTAATTATAAATTATTATCTACTTATGACGAAAGCTTAAGTTTCTCGGAGATGTATATAGATCCTTGTCTACAGTTTGTACTCGCATTCTTACTACTGGCAACGAAGACACTATTGTCCTGTTACTACGTTTGATTCAGCGAAGCTGCCGCAACACGACAGTCTTTCATACTGTAACATCTAAACGCCAACAGCTTCTTTAACCTTCAATACCCCGTAGCGATATGAATCGAGAGGTTGTGGGCGCGGACCATGATGCGTAAGTCTACCCGTTTGTGATTATAGTACGTGATTACTAGCAATATGGAACCCGAATAATAGGGATGAAATAACCTTTCCCAAAAGATTGCGAGAGGACCTAGACGGGTGGGGATGCCACATGTACTAGTGAATGGACAGGGACGTGGAGCCAACATTATGGCCTCGAACGCGTAGGACGTAAACATATCATGGCATATGCCACCAGCGTCTGGCTCTGAAGTTTCCTCAATGTGCAATCGCCGTTCATTGAACTCTGAGCATAAGAGACTGGCGGGAGATAGATCTTCGCACCTGGCGGTCGCGACCGGCGATGAGCTTGTGGCGGTCTATGAGCATCGCGAGAATCAACGTCAGATTCGGTTCCGCGGCAATGGAGAGGCATGGGGAGCCAGAGAGTGCTTTACAAGGTGGAAATATACTCCTTCGTGCGTTTCAAGGCATAGCGATCGAGGTGTGTTCGTGATTCTTCTTGTCAGTGGATTCTATCATGCAAAGAATCGAAGAAGTCGAGCTGAGCTCCGCTGATGACAACGACTCTTTCATAGTTGAGACTTAAATAATGGATAGATTAGGGGAATTGAGGGATGTCAGGACCGGGGGGCGCTGAGGCAGCGGGAACGCATCGTTGTAATGAAAGAACCGCATGTCTGGTGTGATAAAGCCAACGGTACTAAATAAGATCTCTGTGCAAGTTTCGGTGACATATAAAGAGTAAGAAGATCAATCCAAGAATAGGGGTGAATTACGAACAGCTGCGGCCATCTTGAAAGGTATGTATGCATGTTAGTGGGTGCACGTCTATGAGTAGGTTACAGTGGTAGTCGTTGAAAAAGCTCTGAAGGCAGCGAATCTGTTGGTATTTGCCTCTCATGCTCTACATTCCACATGGCCAACGGAGTCGGCGGTGACCTTGATGCTTGTGCTGGACGAGATTGGCGCCTGATGCGTGGTGGGATGGCGTGGGAGGTGAGCTTAGGTGGTAATATCGAAATTGAAGTCAAAGTGGACTTGGTTGCAGGCTGCGAGAGGATAAAGATGCAGGAAGCGAGAAGATGAGTATGCGCACTGCGAGAGAATGGGGTCGTCAGGTACGGAACCCTCTCGATAGTGAAGATGTCGAGAGCAGGTTGAGAGTGGTGAGACTGCATATGCTAGTAAAGACGTGGCAGTGATGTATTGACTTATCTGCACCCTTGAATTCCACAACCGCTCACACTCAGAGCAAATGACGTGTATCTATACTGTACCCTCAGGGAGCGGGTAGTGCTGAGGTGGAAGTGCGAAGTTGAGGCAGTCTATGTTTGCTTTCATGAAGACCTGGGAGGTGAAAAGGTCGAAGGCTTCAATGAGTGTGATTGTAGGCGGTGCACGAAGGTGGGACGGGAGAAAACAAGGGCTTGAAGGCTTCAGCACCAATCGCGAATGATTTTGATGGTGGTTCATAGCCTCTGATGATAGTTCACAACATGGAGATATCAAATGGGAGCGGAAGAATTTCTCCAACTATCTGCTGTTGAGAGTAATAGGCTAATACGTGGGTTACATGCGCAACAATAGGAGAGGGGTAGCGACGATGAGTAAAACATATGTAGTGCTATGATGGACAGCGAGAATGGATATTGGGACCCTAACCCCAGAGCACATCTCGTGGGTAGGGACTAACATGGGTGTGACCGAGCCTTGTCCAAATCCAGATCATGGACAACCCTGGATTTGGATTGGATATGGACCAAATCCGAATGAACCGGGTTTTATCCACTCAGATCCATCCTCATAAATTACTGATATTTCTTGTATTTTACACGTAGACCAGTTATATTTTTAGTTTTCTGGAAAAAAAGTCGCAATAACCATTGCAATACAAAGTAATGAGTGAATTAAAAATATGTGCTAATTATAGGCCTATAACCGTGTAAAACCTATTATATAGTACTTCTATAGGACTAATCCTATAAATGAGCACCAAATTTCCTGGGATTTTTTTTGATATTCAATTAGTTCATATACTAGAGATACTATATATCAAATTATATAGTACTTCTATAGGACTAGTCCTATAGAATGAATATCACTTTATGGAGATTTTATTTAATATTCCATTAG
>JASFCX010000130.1:0-19833 GCA_036937015.1 Crucibulum parvulum | reverse complement strand
GTATTTATTAACATACACATCTAAGATAAGCTCAGATTTTAATCAGGTGAGCTCAGTATTACCAGCTCCAAGCAGCTTGGACTCAGAGCAAATCCAATGAATCCAAGCTTTTTTTTTTAGAATTTGCTCAGATTTGCTTGGATTTTTGGTGATTTATAGGGGACCACCAGCCAAATCAATGATTTTTGGATCTGGTTGGAATCCAACCAGATTGCTCAGATCAGCTCAGATCAGCTCAGAATCCAATCGGAGTAGGTGGGGGAGTGTAAAGACCTCACATTATAAGCAGCTCATGTGGCTTAGCTGCAGCTCAAGTGGTTTCTCAAAATATGGAGCTGATAAGCCAATCAATCAGCTTAATCCAGCTAACTTATGATTTGGCTACAGCAGCTCATGGCATTTTAGCTGAGCTGTGGCAACACAACATTTACATAATATCCTCCCTAGGCATTTACATCTGCACCATTGTCAAGAAGAAGCTTAATAATTTCTTCATAACCATTTTGTACTGCAGCTTGGAGGGGATTTCCATAATATCCTCCCTGGGCATTTACATCTGCACCACTGTCAAGAAGAAGCTTAAAAATTGCTTCATCACAATTTTGTACTGCAGCTTGGAGGGTGTTTACATAGTATCCTCCCTGGGCATTTACATTTGCACCACTGTCAAGAAGAAGCTTAACAATTGCTTCATGACCCTTTTGTACTGCAGCTTGGAGGGCATTTACATAATATCCTCCCTGGGCATCTACATCTGCACCACTGTCAAGAAGAAGCTTAACAATTACTTCATAGCTGTTTTCTACTGCAACTTGGAGGAAATTGCTATAATGTCCCTGGTCATTTATATCTGCTCCACTGTCTAGAAGAAGCTTAACCATTGATTGATAGCCTTTATGAACTGCAATTGTGAGAGCAGTTCCATAGACTTCTCCCCAGGCATTTATATTTACACCATTATCTAGAAGAAGTTTAACAATTGATTGATAGCCTTTATGAACTGCAGCTTGGAGAGCAGTTTCATATTCACCTCCCTGGGCATGTATATTTGCACCACTGTCAAGAAGGAGCTGAACAATTGATTCATGGCCACCACAAACTGCAGCTTGAAGAGCATTTCCATATTTACCTCCCTGGACATTTATATTTGCACCATTGTCCAGAAGAAGTCTAACAATTGATTGATAGCCTTTATGAACTGCAGCTTGGAGAGCAGTTTCATATTCACCTCCCTGGGCATTTATATTTGCATCACTATCAAGAAGAAGCTGAACAATTGATTCATGGCCACCACAAACTGCAGCTTGAAGAGCATTTCCATATTTACCTCCCTGGACATTTATATCTGCACCATTGTCAAGAAGAAGCTGAATATTTGATTGATGGCCTCCATAAACTGTAGCTTGGAGTGCATATCCATGTTCACCTCTCTGAGTATTTATCTCTTGCCCAGCTGTCACTTGCTGGACTTGTTTCCCAAGATCCTCTTGATACTGGGGATTATGTCTGGAGCTAAGATGTGTAGCTAATGTGTTCTTGTGATGCTTGTAGTCAATCTCCTCCTTATTGGTCATATTGGCTGGGAGGTGATCATCATCAAGTTTGTATTCTTCATCCTTGATTGAGACAGTAGTTCTTTCATTTAACATTACCCCAGATAATGATGTCTGAATGGAGGATAATTTGTTGTCTAGACTTTGAGGTAAAAATGGTGCCAAAACTTTGACCTTAAATGGATTGGAGGATAACATTTGCTATTGTAGAATGATGATGAACTGGTGAGAATTAAAATGACTATGGACATACATCTTGTATTAGATCATCAGCATCATCTTCTTCAGAATGAGATAGAGTGGCCACACCTATGAACAGCTTATAAATTCTAATGCATGATATTTAGAAAAGAGTTAAATGTGATATACCATTATGAAGCATCATCTTGTATTTTTCTTTTACAAGATGGAGAAAATTGGCTGGAATATGTGAGGTTATATTCTTTTTGTTCAAATAGGTTTAGAAGATAGTAAATGAGAGAAGTCAAATCTTACATTGTTGAACATATCAGACCACTGATCATCATGTGTAATTGCAACTCTTGCACCTGGAACCTGCAGTACATATTAGCATTGTATAATTGTTCCTCCAATAATTTCTACCTCTTTCAATAGCATGTCATTAATATAATCAGAAGGATGGAATGGCTTAAGAAGTATATTAAGAATGGTCTCTTAGACAATATTGGTGTACACACTGAATATATTGGTGGAAACTGTTCTATATGAACATGGCCATCCAGATGGGACTGACTTCCCTGGTGTGACCTGGATAATGACTGAGATAAATTTGCTTGAAGATTGCTGTTTGGCAACCCATAACTTGATTCCTTCTGAAGATCAGTAGAGCTTTGATGCTGATTGTCACAACCAACAGTGACATGCTTTTGGTTCAACATGTCATTCCAGGTGTCCTCAGATAACACTATTTTATATCCACATAGAAATATGCACTGATTTAGAGGCAAATTACCATCCATTTCAACCTCTAGGTCCTGGGGTGGGCCAGCTCTCACAGAGTGCTCTGAGGCATTACCACTAACTTGCATCCATGCATATTGTGGCCCTCTAGAATGGCTTGATTCACTAAACTTGAGCACCATGTCACTTCCAGAAGATGTCTTGTTGTAGCTCACTATACCCCATGACTCTGTCTTCAAGCAGCCAGTAACAATATATAATGAATTTTGGTTGATTGCAAGACCAGCTATCATTTTAACGTAGTTGTACCAGCTTTCAGTGTGTTCAGCAACAAAACTCTGGATGTCTGTTCTTAGACATTCCTGGATTGTGCCATCTGGAAGGAGAAGAATTGACCATGTAGCATCAGTAGTACATATATATGATGGTTGACTATAACAAATCAGTGCTGTTGTTAGCATAAACCATAATATTGATATACTGAGGCTCATACATACTTTGGTTGGGAGTGTGCATCAAGCTTTACACTGCCTCTACAGATATCATGCCAAAGTCCAAAGAAATATTGCTGTTGAGAGACAGACAACTCTGGTCATTCCACACAACCAAAAGCACTTGGTAGATTGGTTGGGTTTCCAGGATGGTCAGGTGGTCACAAGACATTTGTTATGTAGTTAAAGCCCCCATCATCTGTTATTGTCCCAAGATCTCCCAGTTTCACTCCCTTTTCCCAATAAACCACAGAAAGAGAACTATCTGGAGTGGGAATCCATAGTGGATATCCATATCTTGATGATATCATTTGCCAAACATAGATCTGACAACTACTGTTTGACTGTCCTAATGATTCCTGGGTCATAAACTGTTCTAACTCCTCTTCAGTCAAAATCTGGGCCTAATCCAGTATTTATGAAATATGTTATCTGTTAAACATACCATTCTAATGCAACATTCAGTTGTTTGTTCTAAAGTTCAATATCAATGGATGGGATAAAATCAGTAGATCACTGGAGATTCTGAGTAATGACTTCTGGCATGGTCCCAAAGTTGCTGTGACTGTTCACTGTGTGCAGAGTCCCTGTTGAGCTTTGAGCAGACCTTATTGGCACTGGTAACCAAGCACACAAGGCACTGGATAACCATTCAAGGTACTTTGTGAGGGATTGGCTTGGAAGATGGTCATTGATTATGACAATGTTGCTAGTTGCATTCCAGATGATATTATTTGCAAGGACCTGATTCTCCTCATGACTGAATAATTCTGTAGTGGTTTGAGGTAATACTGGAATGTGAGGCATGGAGGATGGTGGTGGTGCTGTTGAAGGATTTTTGCTATTTTATGGCTATTAGCATATCACAAGCACATTGATGTATTGATTGTGGATTTTGATGTCCAGTGGAGCTTGATCCGGCATTGTGGCTTTTTGGCACTTCTATTGCAGAATAGCTCTTGTCTTGAATTAGGTTTTGTAGATTTGAAATAGGTGAGCATGTAATGTAATTGCTTCTAGAGGTTGTCTTATTGTGCCAATCAGGCCTTCAATATGCAAAGAAATACACTGGCATGACAACAATCAATGTCAATTGTCAACGCTTCAGCTGTCAAATAGAAATATGCCATCAGCACCATTGCTCCAGGGTCCTTTGTGGCAGTGCAGATGTGCCGATATCCAAAGAGAGCAATCACTGATTGCTGCAATTTAACACTGTTGCCTGTCCTTGTATACCAAGTAGGCACTTCATGTGACACTGACAGCAACCTTAACTGTCCTCCTAGTCATTGCCACCATTGATGAGCTCTGTTCATCTCTAGCTTCTCTACTCCTCTGAATTGTTGAGCTCAAGTTGAATGTTGTACAGCTATAACCAAAGTCCCTAGAAAGCACAACAGCAGCAGCACCAGCTTGCTCAACAGGGATACTGGAATCAACCACAAGCATCTAGATCAGGCCAGCAGCAGGAACAGCAAACAGCTTCAGTCACAAGCTCATCAGGTACACCAGCCAGTGACAATGATATGGGTAAGAAGAAGAAAATGATGAAGAGGAGCAAGGTCAAACATGCTTGTTTGTACTGCAGGCAAAGCCACATGACATGTGATGAAGGGAGGCCTTGCCAGTGCTGGTGAGTGCTTTTCAAATAGAGGATTGTGTGAACTTCATAATTCAGCTGTGGGATTATAGTATCAAACAAGAGATTGGGCATTTGTGTCACAATGAATGATGACCAAAGGTGGTGGACAAACCACCAGCACAACCACCGACTGGAGGAACTGTCAAAATGGCAAGGACATTTGCACTTGGTGAGCACATCCCTTCTCATGTTGGTTGCTGTAATTCTTCCATTAGTGTGGATGCTCTTGGGCTGGAATGAGATGCACAAGCATGCAATATTGCATTACCAACAGCTCAAAACTGCATTGGGCATGCACATGTCACTCAGAATGTGTTTTGCAGTAATGCTGCTGTCCATCATTCAAACAAGCATATATTTATCTGTCATTAGAAGAATGCTATTCTAAATTCAAGATACTTTGTGATGTGGTTTCTGGATCTGCTGCTGAGTGAGTACCCAAGCATTAACAGAGAGCTGCCCTGGTCCATTTTGCAGTCATTTCACACACCATATCTCAAGCTTGCTGTGTGCATTTTCTGTATCTTACCTGATCTCATCATGATATATAGCTCTTCTATGATGTTGACACAATGTTCTCTTGCATTCTTGTTTGTGCAGGAGAAATACTCTATAGCTGCACTGCCATAAGAGCACCTACCCACTGATTGTGAGAGGTCAATATGTTGACATGTTCTCTTCTTCTCTCAATCATTTGTTGGCATAGCCTCCATTCAGACACCATGCTAATGTCCCTCTAGTCCCAGTGTACCAAGGCCCACCCCAACCAGCCACCACTGCCTGGCCCATGACAATGCCACAGATGAGCTACATGCATCATCCCAAGATGCTAGGGAACAAGTTCTCTGTGCTCACATGTATATCCCTCCTTTACATGTCTTAGAGATACTCATACCAATGCACAGTGACTTTCTTGAAACACTCAATGAAGGATCATTCTTCACTGCCCCCACAACTGTCACACCCAGCCTCTCTGGCTCTGGTGCCACCCCAGGGAGCACCACCATCCAAATTCAAGCTAATGCTACCACCAATACCTCCCCTGTGATCACCAGTGACCCCTTGAGTAGCTCATCCTCATTGGTAAATCTCTCCTCACTCAATGCCATGACATCAATCAACCAGCCAACAAGTAACAACCCCAACAATGCTGCTACCACCTTTTATACAAGTGCAGAATTGGAGATGCCAATGATATTGCTGGCTGCTACAAAGACAGAGAAGTTCCTGCTGATGGTGGCTGATCAGGAGTCAGGGTCGAGGGATGAGAGACTGAATAGGGTTATTAGGAGTAAGTATGAAGTGGGCTTGTTGAAGTCATATAATTATATCAAGGGGTATGTGAGACTCAAGGTGGAAGTAAGTGTTTTTTTGTTTTTGTTTTTGGAGTTCAAACACATGCTGATCTTGGCGTTCTGTCAACAGCATCTCACAAGTGTCAAAACAACAGATTCTGCAGCCATTATCAGTGCTAAGACAAAAGCTCTGGCTGAGGCCCTATGTCAACCTAGGCACTGGCTAGTGGGTAGGAATATCTAGAATAATCCTAGAATAGCTGTATACCTAGAAAACAAAGAATAAATTGGTGAGGTGGCCTCACTTCAGTCCTAACAGCCTGTAGTTGGGACTAGAGGGAGAGTGAAGAAGTATTGAGGAAGCTGAATGGAAAATGGCACAATGGGAGCCAGAGGATGATGACTGATGAGCTAGATGACTGATAGACTGATGGAATAGATGATGGGTGCACAATGGGCACAATGAAGACGATAGGAATAGAGGAAAACTGATAGAATGACGCTAAAATAGTTACTTGATCGCAACTAAGATAGCTCAACAATGAGAGCTCGGAAAATTACGAAAAAAGTCTCGTAGAGACGTAGGAGGGCAGCCTAGACGATACAAAAAGAATGGAGTGATTTGGCATTTGCGTCATTGAAAGCGTCGCAATTTAGTGAGGAGGACAATTTGCAAAGATCTGAGCTTCCAATTTCTTGAATTTATTCAGTAAAATCAAAGTCATAGGCTGAAATATATTGGAGAGCAACTGAGTACAGAAGAGAGAGGAAGTGGGGGACTCTGAACTAATGAACTACACAACTAAAACCTATGTTTTTAAGTAAATAGAAAAGTCCATAGTTCCAAGGAGTAAAATCAAAAAAAAAGTAAATATTTTGAAGTAGAATGAAGATTTGAACATATGTTGACATCAGACTTGGTTAGAGGACACTACTAATTCATTGGGAATGCAGAAGGTGTCTGCTGATTGCTGGATCACATGAATCCTATCCCAAATAAGTGTATGGATGAATAAATATAAAAAATACAAATCAAATTGAAAAGAATGGTCCATCCTGTGACTGAATCCATTGTTCTGAGCTTAAATAAATGTTCCGCACTGTTTTGAAGCTTCCTGATGCATTCCGAATCATCCTAGCTGATTGCATAATGCTCCCACAGGTGAGTTTTTATGTACAGAGCCCTGTGGGGCTTGTCACCTAGACTGAATTGGCAACTAATAGCACACACCTGCTCCACCATTGCCACCATTGCCACCACCAATGACACCCCTGGCAAATCTAGGCCCACCCACTTGCTCAATCAGCCCTCCTGTATCAGGCTCTTCACCAATGCCAAGCTGCTCCCCACCTACCTAGTGTGAAATACATCAACTTTGATGGCATGCCTTCACAGAAACCTTGGATGCATGCCATGGTGTCAGGTAGAACATCCAGGTGTTCAACATCAGCCAGTTGCAGGAGATAGGTACCACCAATGTTATGTCCCTGACAATTAAAAGCTCAACCTAGACACCTTAGCCTGCATCATGTACACCTCAGCTTGACAGGCATCATGAAAGGTTGTGTCCCACACACTGCAACACCAACACATCCTTCAGGGCTGTCTACATTTTGCTGGAGCACCCTCTAATGTACTTTGTGTACATCCTACTTGCATATGTCCCAAATATACTGTCAAGATGATTATGTTTTTCATTGACATTCCCTTGGGCTATGAGCACATCAAAACCTTCACAGACATGGGCTTTTGTGGATGTAAAGGAAATACCAGCAAGGGCATTTTTTTTTTTTTTGCTTTCTTGGAGTTTGAGATTGGTTTTGGATTGGGTTTCTAAGGCTGGGCTATTGTTGGCATTTCTGCTTGTGCTTTCTCTCTGGCTCTGGTCACTTTGACCTCTGCCACTTTTTTTGCCCAATATTTCAGATGACATTCATCTCCAAATGGCATTGTTCTTTCGCAATTTCTATTTCTTTTGACCATTTTGGTTAAGTGCCAGATCATAACCAGTACTGTTGTATTCAACCCCTCTGCAGTATTTTCTTCCCCAGCTTCATAGCCAGTGCTGCCACATCCAGCCTTGCCAGTGCTTCAACTGGTCATGAGGTCCCCTTTCTTTCATTTAGGTTGCTTCATCCTTTCTCTTCAATATGTTGCTTCATTCTTCCTCTCACTAGGTTACATCATCTCTGTTGGAGAATCTCTTGCTAATCCATCCCCTCCCCTCTTCTAGGTTACAGAACAACTGAATCATGCAGCAAGTGCCATCTTCCTGCCTGAGCTCATGCACTACATCACCATCAGGTTGCCCATCACTTCTGTTGAGGCAAAGCTTCTAGATGTTCCTGACACTGTCTATTTTGTGAACCCTGCAACAAGCTGGTTTCCTGGTAATCCACACTAATGCTTGCCTCCTCCAGCAACCCACCTACAATAAGGCAAAATCTGCATTCCACAGGCTATCTGTCACCAAGGGGTACTACAAGTGCCCCACCTCAACATGGACCCAACAATCTTCACTGAAGACAGGTGGATGCACCCTGGCAATGTAGCTCAGTGGAATAAAGATGGGAGGCTGAGTTGCATTGATTGGTGAGTGTTTCTTTTAAGTTTGTTGTTTGAAAGCTGGGTGGGTGTAGGGTGTGAAACCTGTAAGACTGGCATGGAAAAGTGGGTGGAAGAGAGCATGGGCAGTCCTATTTGTATATAAGAGCAGGTAAATTGATGTATGCAGTCAGCTTTCTGGAATAAGAGACCCTTTAACACATATTTCTAATGTTTTTAAGTTCCCCTGAATCTCTCATGTTTTGCTTACCTATGGCAATTCCCAAGACTTGAAAACTTGGCAGACTCATAGATTGGTTAGTATAATCACACAGCAAAACTCCAGACACTCTTGCATCCTTCAAAATAGGCTATATATAACTACACAAAATGCATGCATTGCATTCAATATCTAAGATGTAGGTAGGTGGATGCCAAGAGTAACTGCTGACTACAGTGCATTCAATGTGCAGCAATCGGCCAAGTTGGGGCGAGCAGTGAATCAATGAGGGAAGACATGCAATACAGAATACATACCAGTTGTCAGAGGTGTACTAGCAAGCTCATAAGCCCTAATGCCAATGCCAATACCAATGCCAACACCAACACATACCTGTGGAAGACACCCACAACACATCAACCCTGAGTGCAACTTGCTGTTGTTCATGAAGGATTAAGCTACAATATGCACTAGCATCACAAATGTGGGTGATAAATATGTTAAGGGTGATCAAGCCATTGGTGGATAATGCAGATGCCATGGAATGCATTGCTCCTTGTCTAGCTGCTGCATGCTTGAAGGAGATCCAAAATGCTTTGAATTTGGGAACAGCACATACCTGTCAGCTACTGTCTTGTTGAGGATGTTCATGTCAATCTCAAGGAATGTAGATGTCGCCAAAGCACCCCACATGATCTTATGAGGTCTTACTGGGACAGAGCAAAAATTAGTGGGTGAATTGGATACTGAGTGGTTTGAAGATGACATACATGAGATATAGGTGGGGAAGGCTGTTGTCCATGTTGATGCAAGCCTGGTATGACCAACAAACCCAAGCATATTGGATGCACCCTGGTATATGTTGGAGACCTGATTGTAGCTAGTATTCTGGGCAGCAAATTGGCTAAGTGCACTAAATGCCTTTATTAACTGCTATTGTGAATTCATGAGTAGATGCTCATCTGGTTTGTAGACTAGCAGCAGCTCAAACTTGAGCAACAAACACTTCTTCCTCATTATGTGCATCAGGATCATGGGCAGCAATTGAAATGAGATTTGCCACCTCATTCTCCATTGCAGTGCTGTGTTGCCTCCAGCAGCTGCTTGGATCCACAGCTACTTGAACCTGAAAAACAGAGAATGTAGAGTAGACTAGTAACAAAAACCTCATAATTGCAGACACCGACTGTGGTCAGAACCTGAATTGAAAGAGAATTGCCAGAGGATCTAGGACAGGTGAACTGTCCTACAATATATGCCAGTGAGGATGGTGTGATAGACAAGGCTCAGCCCTTTGTATCTATCACACATACAATGTGAGGATTATCAAATGCATATAATACAATTGTACATCCTTTGTTGATCTCCAGAAGGAGAGTCAACTGAGGAGCAAAATGGAAAGTATGTACAGTGGCAAAAGAACCTTGGAGAGAATTGCTCAATTGCAAAATCATCATGAAAAGCCAGAGGTCAATGTGAACTGACATTGAATTTGATGGCTGCAAAGATCTTGGCCCAGAGAAAGGGAAGACATGGCTAGAGAGAGTATCTGTTGCACAACAGGAAACAATGGTAATCCAACATTCTGTGGTCATGTAGTGATACATTGAAAGAGTAGAAAGTACAGACACAGATACAATTTTGAATAGCTTATAAGCATCATTACCATGACCATTAATAATGAAACTGGTCCCTGTAGGGCCTGGATCAAGGAACTGCTAACTAGAGACCATCTCAGGCAGCATTGGTAGATCAAAGTCATTTGTGAATTCAACGTGCAAGCTTGGAGACACAAGGTGGATGTCGGTTATGTGCTAACAAAGCAGTTCTGATGCCAATGCAGAAGCAGATGCTTGTGGACAAGATAACTTGATAGGACAGGCATGCTGAGCTGAATAGACTACATTGAGCTGGATTACCACTGAATAAACAAATAACAGTTAATATGCTGTTATGGGGTAAGCAGATAAGATTACAAAAGTTGGTGGTTGGAGGTGGAAAATCAAGACTACTGCCACAGCATTGATAGTGATTCAAGGGTGGTCATGCTCTTGGTACTTGGGGTGGGTGTTTTGGTGGGCTCAAACAAAACTCAGACTTCAAGGGTGGATTGCATGAATTTAGTTATTGGAGTTGGAGTTATTGGAGTTTCTGGGCAAGGCAGCAGTTGGGAGTATGAAATTAACTTTGGATGGAGCTATGCACTCAGGTGAGAAGAGCAGATGAACAAGAAAAGACAAAGCTGCTGGTTTATGGATTGAAGCTGTACATATCTCTGGGAAGCAGTGTTTACAAAGGAGCACAGCATGAACTGTGTGTCTTCCATCTCTTGTCTTGCCTCAAGTACTAATGCTCCCTGCCAGCAGCATGCATGCATGACCATGCACTCAACAGAATTGTTCCAGAGATTGTGTGGACTCAGATATGTGAGCTATAGTCATTGCTAGAGTTGTTCTGGCAATGAGGTGCATGTGCAATATGTACCTTCAACTTTATATGGTCCAAACCTCATTCAACTTGGCCTATCCATCACCTACTATGATAACCTCATGGTTTGTGGTGGTGAGGATGGCTATCATGTGCAAAATGTACCTATGGACCCAGAGCAATTTACTTGCTGCCTAGATTTCTCTTCCTCCTTTGGCTGAAATATCCAGGCTGTCTGAAGAGCAAAAAGACAGTAACAGTTACATGTATGCACCAGGACAAGGGTTCCTCCATTCTTACATGCTCAGATCAGCAAGAAGCCTTCCTCTGCATTTGTTCTGCTTCTGTCCATGGCCTTTTATGCCAAATCTGATGGTACTCTGTTAGGTATGACCATGGCTTCACTGGGAGAGTTGCTTGAAACAGTACAACTGGTTGGGTGCTGTAGGTTGGAGGGTGAAGTGGCAGGAGTACTGCCATGAACTGGTCTTTGGCCTCTACTAAGGAGAGAGAAAGTGAAGGGATGGCATGATGCACCATTGCTCAACATCTGTCACTAGAAGCAAGTCTCAACTATGCAGATGAATAAGTATAACAAGGTAGAGAAAAGAGGCAGTACAACTCACAAAAATAAACATTTGCAAGATATGATGAATCAGCATAGGAAATTGCCTTCAATGTAAGACTGATGAGATGTAGAACATCCATAGAGGGCACACAAAAGGTTGGAAGGTTGAAGAAAATGATTCATTGTGGTGAGGATCCATAAAGAACAACATACTCCGCCAGCCCCAGCCACAAAGTTTGGCTAGCCATTTGTAACCAAATACCACACACCTGAGTCTTTGTAGACACATTCAAAGTGGGATCCTGGACTCTTGTTGCTTTATCTACCTTCCCTAATCAAACTGAATTATCAACTCACCTGTGATTCAGTTTTTTCCCACAGGCTCATGATCTTTGACCTGTTCTAATGGAATAAAATAAGATATAGCTATGAGAATAATCAGTAAGAGTGAAACAAAATAAGTAAGTAAGTTGTAACTCACCTCAGTCAGATAAGAATTGACCAAAGTGTTTCTACGCTATCTAGAGGTCTTTTATACTATGAGAAATGATAAAGGAGTATATACAAAAGTAGAATTAAACATACTAATCAGTTGTTTCTACATTACAGAATCCGAGTAATAAATGAGTTGCTATTTTGTCTAAATAATATGTGGGTCCAATATTAGGAATTCTGAGTGGATATTCAAGGGTGGGCAATGTATGAGATGGTTTGTATTTCCAACATGTTCCTGGTCTTTCTTTTGGCAGGCAGTGTAGAGTAGTACTAAGCTGTTGTTCATTCTGGTCAGCCCAAGATTTAGTCTATTGTAAACCTCCTGATGTGTCAAATGTTTCTTGTATGGTTTGACACATTTATTGACAACTAATGTCAAGATACTGACAGCAGAAAACAATAACAGTTTATCTAGGATAGGCAGCCCTTATATATCCCTTGAAGTTGTATAAAAATTAACATACAAGGTTTCCAATGGTGATTATGAAAGCTCAATTCAAGCCAAAATTTCAGCCTCTTTTTCTTCACCTACATCCATAGATGGTGAATGATTGCTTCACCTTCCTTGTGTTTTTTCAGACTTGGTAAAAACTATTGTTGACACATGCTCTGAGCCTGGTTTGGTAAATTTAAAGTCCACCATCCAATGAGTCATTCCTACTCTTGCCACCATGATGGAAGGAATAATTCCCTAACAATTTTCTCTTAAAATTAACTTTGTCCAGTTGATAAAAGATGACACTCATGCATAAATGAATGGTTGCAGCCATAATCACTCCACTCATCTGCAAATTGAGGCCCTCAATGACAAGTATGATGATCAACATGATGGTATATACTGCTCCAGATTCAATTAATATGTGTAGAATGGAGTCCAGTCATATTGCACCTTCAGTTATTATGCCATCAGAGTCAAGTTGAATGCTATATATCCTCTATGCAATAAATGCTGATGAGAAGAGTTGAGTGCACAATGATAGTATCCAACCAATAAGAGGAAATAGAGGTAAACTTTTGAAGTTGAAGCTTCCTGCAAAAAGCCCATTGGTGATGTAACCCAAAACTGGAATAAGAGAACATTAACATCCACATAAAGGAAAGATAATATGAACCTTACTACTGCTAGCAAATAAAAGCATGGTCTATATGTATATAAAATTAGCACTTGACTGAATACATGATACAAAGAACACCTACAGGTGGGATACAAACCAGAGGATTTGATTCCCAGATAATGTATAACCACCAGAGTATTATAGCATCCCCTATCAAAATCTGACCTTGCTGTTAGCAGCATGAATGAAAGGTGAGGGAGTGAGATATTCATATGAGGGTAAAGCAGCTGAAACTTTGTACAATATCTACTAGTCCAGCAGGATTAGACCAATATTTGATCATGTCATTAATCAACAAGCAACTGCCAACAAATGCCTCAAAGCCTCTGACAATTTGTATTACACCATATGTAGACCCAAGCAGAAGTTGGATGCTCATAGCAGTTACTACAATCCTAAATAGTAGTTTATTGAAACAATGTTAATTTCTTTACATTCTAATGAGGAATTGTCACTCACCAATGACTTCATCCATTACCAATGTGTCCTTTGATTGAGATGAATGGACAAAGTGGGAACACAACCAAACTAATGAGTCAAAATTAGAGCTGTACTTCAAAGTCCAACCAAATGAATGGCCTACTAGACTCCTATTTTATTGGCAGTCAAGGTGAAAACTAAAAAATAGGAAACTATACATAAAGTGGCTCACCATAAAATAGTGTTGAGCTGATGACACTGCCCAGAGAAGCAGCTGGAACAGATAAATCCCACATTCCTGTTGACTTATATATCACTACCTTAATGCTGGTAGATCTGGGGAGAATGAATAAGAACTGCTTGGTTGAATTTATACTCTGGAGATTAGACCCTGCAAGGCAAACTTACACATGGTATAAAAAAAGAAGATTGGGATGCTCATCATTGATCAACCTCAGGTATGACTGAAATATATATAGCAGGGAAAATGTGTCTTAGGTTGGAAGCATCTGAAATATCAGTGGTATCCCACCATCAATCAATTGAATATACAGTGGTTTGTACTGGTATTCTATATGATGCAGCTTCATTGATTGAACATGCAGTGATTTGTACTAGTATTTTTAGGATACATCATCATTAACATCAGTTTTAATTTTAATTTTTTAAAAAAAATCAGAGTATAGAGAGAGTATGTAGAGGCAACTCTGTAGACTTGAAACATCACATGTATGGCTGCATGCACAGGCCCATGATATCATTCAATATATCATGAGATGATCCTAACATTGAAAAATGTGTATATAAATTATATCATGAAGGCTGAAGATCAATTAACCCCAAAAGCTATGACTGCTGGACTGGATGGGAGGGAGGCTTTACAGGGATAGACAGGATGGACAAGATGGATAGGAGCACAGCAGATTGCCAGGTAAAATACTTGATTATCAGTGTGTTGGGGATGGAGATGACCTACTGTTGTCAAATAGTGAAAAGTCAGAAGATAGCAGAAGGATATATTGGTTGAGTTGGAAGGTAGATCATACAGATGTTGGCTTCAGCTTATGTGCTGTGCCCTTTGCAATCCATTCTGTGTCCTAGTATTTGTGAATAGTTGGAATGAGAAGTTGGAGGCAAGTCAGAGGGTCAGAAGTGTTATCAGATGTAAGTCTAATAATGAGGGCGAAGTAGATCAGAGAAGAGTATTGACTTTAATATTCAAACTGAGGAGCAGAGGGTACCAGCAGAAGGTATTTATGCTACAGAAGATAACTAGGGATGAACTAGAGATGGAATGGTAGTCTGATGGAAGAGGCTGTGATGATAGTATCATAGAAACTAAGTAAATGGTAGTAGTGGAGTGAGTGAAACAGTAAGTCAGAAGGAATGCTGTGTAAAGGCTATGTAACTAAAATCAATTGTAAGGGAACTATAGTGATGAAACATATTTACAAATAAGGAAGGTTGAAAATGATGAACAGAAGATAGGGTGGAAGGAGTGTCAGAAGGAAGTTGGAAGGATGGAAAGTGAGCTTGAAGTTCCAGGATGTGACAGTGTTCCTCCCTTAGGGACTGAACCCTTGAGGTCTGTGCATTTGTTTGTGCTTGTTGATGAATGGGTGATGATGTGGCCAAGTTGAAATTTTTATCTCTTCCCCATACTGCATCATACCTATCAAGCCACACCTACCCTCCCACCTCTATTCTTAGTCAATATGTCTCTGTCTCCCCTTGACCAACTTCTCAAGCTCCAGCAACAACTCAAACAGCAACAGGAACAAGCACAGAAGGAGCGCAAGGAGCAGGACTGGGCGTGCCAGGCCCAAATGGATGAGTTGCATGTGGCTGTGGCTGCAGCTGCTGCCAAGCAGAAACAATTGGAGGAGGAGTGGGAGCAGATGAAGAAGGAAGCAGCAGAGGCTGCAGAAGTGAAGAAGGTGGAGGAGGCTAGATGGAGGGTAAAGGGAAAGAAGCACCCAGTGGTAGAGATACTGTTGAGGGTCGCATCAGGGGTGGGTTTGGAGGCAGCAAGGGCGCAGGAAAAACAGGAGCACCAGAAGGAGGCTGAGGAGTGCAAGGTGCAGAGGGATGGAAAGTGGAAGGAAGCAGATGCATCAGATGATGATGAGGAGGAATATCAGGTAAGTGGCTTATAACATTTGCTTTGATGATTTTTTTGACTTGTCTTTCAGCCATCAGATGATTCACAGAAACTGGTGCAAAAGAGCAAGGACAAGGGCATGGGGTGGGTGAAGCGGAGCAAGGAACATGTGCTGACCAATGTCACATGCAAACTGTATGCAAGTGGTTGCCACTAATGCTTATGGTCAACATAAGTCCTATTTTGGTAATCCTTGCTTAACTAATCACTTCTCATCCAGAATTGGTGGTACTGCCTGTCAGCAGTGCCATAACCTCAAGAAGGAATGCAAGTATCCTGGGAAGGTGGCCAAGCTGAAGAGGAAACATCAGGCAGAGAGTAATGCAGAGTGGACAGAAACTAAGGTGCAGCTGAAGAAGAAGAATCGGGCAGAAACAGCAGGCAGAGGGTTGCAGACAGAGCAGTTGCTCTCTGTGATCTTGGAGGAGATGCAGGAGTCACAAGAGGAGGCACATGACCTTCAGCATGAGGTCATTGCCAAGCTGCATGTGATCACAGGGCAGCTACAGGGGATGCTGGAGGCAATGGGATATGAGGTCTTCTGGAGGATCTCAGGGGTTGTTGCTCCAGTAAAATGGGAGCAATTGCCCTTGGCTTGGATGAACTCTAGCAAGCAAGCAGAGTTTGTCCAAGGGTCCTCCAGGGAATCAGTACTCAAGCCAGAGGATGAAGATTGGGTGGAAGAAGTGGAACCAGAGGCAATGGAACTGGAGGAGTTGGAAGAAAAAGAAGAGGAAGAAGAAGAAACAAAATGGATGGAAAAGGGAGAAGGGAAGGAAATGGAGGAGGATGCAGAAAAGGAGATGGAGGTGGATGAGGAGGACAAATGTATGGTAGTGGAGGAGTTGGAGGCAGAGGCTGAGTTGCAGACTCAGTGGAAGTGAGGTCATCAGAGAGAGTCAGAACGTTGGGCATAGGCCCATAAAAAATGTACATAAAAAATTGATTGTTGTGTTTTGGTCTTTGAGAAATGAGATGACTAATTTGAAGGAAGAAAAAACTAAGTAAGTGGAAGGGGGCTAGGTTTGTTGGGGTAGCAGCAGTGGAAGTTGGAAACTGCTTCAGGTGCATTCTCAAGTTTGGTAGCAACTAACCAGGAGAATTCGTCATCAGTGCCTTTGTAGCCTTGCCATTGCACATAGTAGAGGAGAGGGCAAGAGCAATAATGACGATCAATTTTAGAGTCCAGAATTTCAGCAACTTTGTATTCTAATATGCCATCAACTTCTACTGGCAGAGGAGGTGGTTGGATGTGATTTGGAATGGTGTTGGCAGAAGCTGGTTCAAGCATAGAAACATGGAATATGGAGCGGAGGTAATTGGGAAGTCAGAGGGTAAATGAGCAGGTACCTGCTTCACCTATGATTTCAAAAGGTCCTAGATACTTTCAGCAAGCTTCTTAGAAGGGTAAGTAGTTCTAAAGAATTGTGCCTTCATAAAGGCTTGTTGACCTATCTTGAAATCAGGCACAGGCATACAATGATTGTCAGCAGGTATTTGATAACACTTCTGTGCTTCAGTAATCTGATCCTTCAAGAACTGATATAATTTGTCTAGATTGGTGACATATTCCTTAGCATAGGCAGAAGTGAGATTGCATTCAGGATGAATGGTGATGTTTGGATGGTATCCTTTGTTAGCAAAGAATGGTGAGACTCCAGTAGTTGCAGTGGGTGCATTGTTGTAGGCAAATTCCACAAGCAGAAGGAGGTCAGATCAGTTGTCTTGTTGGTAAGTGCAGTAGGTCCTTAGATATTGCTCTAGGGTCTGATTAGTGCATTCAGTTTGACCATCACCTTCTGAATGATAGCCAGAGGTGAAGTGGAGGGTCATGTTGAGAGCTTTGCCAAGGGAGTGGAAGAAGTGGGAGACAAATTCAGAACCTTAGTTGGAGGTAATGTGAGAAGGGACTCCATGCTTGGAGAAGATGTGAATAATGAATAGTTGAGTGAGTTGGGCAGAAGTAATTGTATTGTAAGTCAGAATGAAGATGGATTGCTTAGATAGTTGGTCAATGACTACCAAGATAGAATCAAAGCCAGATGAAGCAGGGAGTTTCTCAATGAAATCCATAGAGATTGAGTTCCAAGGACATTCTAGTATTGGAAGCTGTTTAAGTGTTCTGTAGGGCTTGTGTTGTTGGGGTTTAGATCTCATACAGGTAGTACAAGACTTGCAATATTGCTTGACAAAGTCTTGAAGGCCCAGCCAAGTGTATTCATGACAAATGAGCTCAATAGTCTTGTTCTGTCCTATGTGTCCAGAGAGAATATGGTTGTGCTTAATCTATAAGATCTGGAGGCAGAGGTCCTTGATGTCTGGAACGTAAATGTGGTTGTCCAGGAGTAAGAGTCCACTGTTGGAACAAGACCATCACAGATGGGAACTTATATCAGCAGAACAAGCAGTTGCAATTGGATTGGAAGGAAGTGCTGCTAGTATATCCTTGTGAATCTGATCAATGTCCATAACAATAGTACCTTGTAGAACAGGAGTGATTAGAGTAGATGCTCTAAGGGACAATGCCAGTTGTTCCTGTGAGAACACAGGTTGGAAG
Organism: Crucibulum parvulum; assembly: GCA_036937015.1. Lineage (NCBI taxonomy): Eukaryota > Fungi > Basidiomycota > Agaricomycetes > Agaricales > Nidulariaceae > Crucibulum > Crucibulum parvulum. The sequence continues at coordinate 1,423 of JASFCX010000130.1, read as the reverse complement.
TTGTGTGGATTGACACTGGCATAGTTGCTGTTCCCCCCTTTAGGGTAGATATCCCATTGTCTAGTTAAAGTGTCAGGCTTAGTACCCAATCTGCCTGGATGGAAGCGGATGATAAAATGAAACTGAGACAGATATTCTGACCACCAGGCTTGGTGGTGGGTAAGGATCTTGGTGGTAGCAAAGTACTCCAGGTTCTTGTGGTCAGATACCACATTGATAGCTGAACCAGAACCTTCAAGGTAGTGTTGCCAGACTTTGAAAGCTTTGAAGATAGCCAAGAGTTCTTTATCATGGGTGTCATAGTTCAATTCTGGGACAGTAAAGGTATGGGAGCGGAAAGCAATTGGATGAATTTCTCCATCAGAGGTTATAATGGACAGGATAGTGGCAAGTGTGTAGTCAGAAGCATTGGTCTCAACAATAAGTTGGGCATCAGGAATCCAATGGGTAAGGATGGGTGCTATAGTGACTGCTTTCTTGAAAGCATTGAAAGCATCCCTACAAGCATTGTTGAACTTCCAAGGTGTGCCCTTGCAAGTAAGGTGGGTGAGCAGAATGACAATGTCAAACCTTCAGGGGAGAGGATGTAGCCGAGATATTCCACAGAGTTGGTGTGGAACTTGCATTTGTCTGCACAGGTGTAAAGGCCATGTTGTTGGAGGCATTTCAATACTTCTTTGATGTGTTTGTGATGAAGTTCCATGTTGTCTGAGTATATTAGAATGTTGTCAAGATAGACAATGACACTGACATCCAGTAGATCACTGAAGATGTTGTTCATGAAGTGTTGGAAGGCAGCAGGAGCGTTGGTGAGACCAAATGGCATAATGAGCCACTTGAACAAACCATAGTGAGTGCAGAAGGCAGTCTTCCATTCATCTCCTTCTGCTATGCAGACAAGATGGTAAGCATGTCAGAGGTCAATTTTGGTATATACTTGAGCTTTACAAGGGGTGTCCAAAAGGTCGGAGATAAGCAGAAGTGGATAACAATCTTTCTTAGAGATCTTGTTGAGACCTTGATAGTTGACACAAAGTTGAAGAGAGCCATCCTTCTTGTGGATGAAGAGGACAGGGGCACCATGAGGAGAGCAAGAAGGGCAAATGAACCCAATGGAGAGATGCTCATCAATGAACTTGTGTAGGGCAACAAGTTCGGACTGCAAGAGAGAATAAATCAGACCAATCAGAGGTGATGTGCCATCTTCCATATTGATCTTCAGGTTGTAGGGACAGTGAGGGGCTAGATCATCAGCTTTTGCTTTAGAGAATACATCTGTGAATTCATGATATGCTGGAGGGATAGCAGAGAGGTTGGGAGTGGTGTCAACAGAAGCAGCAAAGGCAGTGGAGCCAGGTGCTGATATGTGAATACAGAAAATCTGTGCATCAGGAAGTTTGCTAGCTCTCATAAATGCAGCAGC
>JASFCX010000129.1:0-19838 GCA_036937015.1 Crucibulum parvulum | reverse complement strand
ATTTACTGTGTGAATGATTTTTCAATAGATGACCTATTGAATGGGCTATTTACATCATTGATTTTTCTATCTAATATCCAAATTTTTGTCTATTGAAAATGCTAATAGTTCTCCAATAGCTTAATAACCTCATTTTTTTATTTTAAAAAAAAGCTACTTTATTTTGTCTCAAAAAAGACTCGTACTGCCATGCTTGCAATGGCCCACGGCCCCAAGTATCTATACGTCATAACAATATCAACAAACGCAGCCGGTTGGAAGGAGATCATTTAGTGGGGTAACCATGATGAATACCTCCTTTGTTCTTTTTTGAGTATCATCCCGCGACGAAATTACAGATCTGAGCTGAGGAGTCCGCTTGATGATGCGCACATACTTCATTCCGACACTGAAACCCGGGATCTTTGAAGACGCAAGGTGCTATCAGTAGTACACTGTTAGAGTATTATAGTTAAGATTTACGAGTAAGTGTGATCTGGACTACGCCCGCAGTTATATTTGCATTTTAGTGGCTGAGCTTTATTTATCTACATATCTAAATATGTAGATATTTCATATATAAGTAGTGTACTTTTGAGGTTGTACACTATCCATTTGCCTCACAAGCTCACCGAGGTCAAACATTATTGTCGCTTATGCTCCTCAATTTTACAATCCACTCAAAATAGCTTCATCAATGGTGTTCATGTTGCTGATACAGTGGTCCATGGCAACTAGCACTTCACGACCAAGAAGGATTACCATGACCATTGATGGCATCAGAATTTTGGACATTCCAGCAGATGGATATGGTGACGGTGCAAGTGGTATTTGGCATTCGCCCGTACTGGATCATTCATCCTTGCGAAGTCGGCTCTATAACCACAGGTTACTGGCTGCAGATTGCCATCGTACCTTTGACAACTGGTGGAGGACTTTTCAATGGATTACACATTGGCGTTGGCTAACGCAGTGAGATGGTTCTTAATGGCACAGCAATGCCTACCTTCAAACGTACAATCACTTTGTGAGCACTGTTTGCATCAAGTAGCCGTAATTTGCCTCAAGTGCAGCGAGTTTGTACCTTGAACAGTGATAAATAAAATGACTTCAACTGGTATCATGGGTTCATGAAGCCTTTAGTAGAGCCTCTGCTGTGGTTGTATGCGGTCATGAGAAGGACTGTCATATCCAAACGGCAATTAGCCAAGTTATGGGAGACATGGGCTGCAAGTAATCAAATTTTTCTGTCAGAAGCCTGGTGTGTCCCAACTTTGCCCTCTGACACGTCTTTGCTTCAGCAGGATGCTGTCTTCCACTGTTCGTTCATGTCTTTGAAGAGGAGTAGAAAACTCCTTTCCTCTCGAAGGCTCATATCATTCTCCAAGAACATCTCGGTTGAATCTCATGTGCAGAACCCTGGCTCACAATCACCAACTTGTAGGTGCAAATACGTTCAGTCATTCAGCTCTACAGTCTCCAGACGTGCGAATGCTCTGGAAGTAATCACAGAAACAGGGAGGATACAGAACATTGCTATCATTGCCCATGGTGTGCGCGTTCTGTTTCTCTCTATGTCTCTGACTAAGCTAACATTTGTCTGTCTACAGTCAATCATGGAAAAACAACTTGTAGACCAGCTGCTGCGTCAATCCAGTACCATCAAGCAGCTAACAGCGGCCGAACAGCTCTTATTCACACCCACAACCTCCTCTGCAACCAGCGCCACAACTGTTGACAGATCACTTGATGATAGATTCATCACACGTGTCGTGGACTTAAACAACTTGAAGTTCAAACGTGGTATCACCATCCTCTCCAAATGCACCAGCGTACAGTATAACGGCAACTTGATCAACATAGTGGATGAGGTGATGTAGAGTGTATTATGAGTGTGATTGACGGTGTGGCTCTTGTGGTGGATGCTACAGAAGGCCCAATGACTCAGACATGGTTCGTGTTGAGCAAGACGCTCTATTGTGGGCTCAGGTACGTGATTTTTCATAGTTCCACCTTTCATTCTTCTGACTAAACCCCTTCCTGACCCCTTGTTGTACTGAATAAAGCAGACCTGCCTACTACCCGACCCGTCCAGGTAGAGAGTAACCTATTTGACCTCTTCATCATGCTCGGCGCCACTGACAAATAAGCCGACTACTTGCTTCTCTATGCCTCTGCAAAGCGAAGCTGGGCTGGTGATGCACTCCCCGAAGGCATCACCCCACACATCATGACACCCATCTTCAGTTTCATCCTCAAGCACGTCCCCGTACCTGCTTACCTCGACCGCACATCCCCATTCTCCATGCTCACCATACAGATGGAAACAGACCCGTCTGTTGGCGCACTATACCTTGGCTGCATCCAGAGTAAAGTCGTCAAAGTCGGAGACACCCTCTAGGCAATTGACAAGGATGGAAACAAGGTTTGTGACAATATTCCTCAATGGGCTACGAGCGCAAACGACTTCTTATCTGCACTCCGTAAACCCTTAAGTCTCTTCAGCTTGAGTTGTCACCATTTCCCAACTTCCTGAACACACAGTACTATTGTACTTGCTCATATCTATTCACCAGCAGAAAAAATAACTTCATCAGCGGTATTTGTCTTGTTGACACGGACGTCTACAAGATCTGACACTTGCGGAATCATTCATTTTGCAGAATTAACTTCATTATCACAAATTACTGTTCTGCAGACAGCCATCGTGCCTTCAATGACAGCGGAGGATTTTTTGAATGGCCTACACTCTGTTGTTGGCTATCATGCTGAGACAATATACCAACACCCAAGAGGCAATTAGCTAAGTTGCTGTTGACTTCAGCACTGGTCCATCAGCCATGCTTGAACAGTGCCACGGCATTTCATTCGAGTCAACACACAAAAGGTCCACAAGTGCAGAGAAAATTTACACCCAATACTCCTAAGCTGTATAGCTAATAAATCCATAGCCCCTTAAATCAATCCTTTTGTTCATTTCTTTTTGAAATGTTGAAGAATGCTAGGCTACAGAACTCTGAGAGTAGGTACTCGTCGATTAGTTAAATCCTTAATGTTCTCTACTCCCACCCTATGTATTATGCTAAGACCATTTTTTCTGGGTATCTTTCTAAAATGGCTGATTGATGGCCAGCGTGATAGGAAGGTGGCGGAGATGTGCTCGTAGATGAATGAATGCTCCGGCTCCTTTGATTGATACATGTTGGCTCTACTGTTCGATCAGCCTCCAGAGCCATATTTGCCAAGAGTTCAGGTTTGTGGTAGCTCTGTCTACTCTCAATTTGTACAAGTGGACTACCAGCTGACGTTTTGAGCAGTTAGATGTTGTATATCAAAGAAATGATGGAATTCTCACACTGGGACATTGCAAGGTAGAAAGGTTCTACTGCGCCATGAAAGCCAGGACCTAGGGATAGTCAAAAAATTATCACAACAGGTTTTTAGGAATGTACCCACAAAACTGAGATCTGCATTGTAATACTTGATTGTGTGAATTGACTTCTAGGCTTTCCACTGTCCAATAAATCCAAAAAAAAAAAAAACACTGAATAATCATTGCAAATCATTGAAAATATAAAACAACACCTTACAATTGGTACATTGATCCATCTGGCGTAGGAAATCTACTGAATGATGGGGTTGGTGTCTACGACGTCTCTGGCATACAGCCATCATTAAACAGGTAGATATTGTTTCCAAAAGAGCGAGACCTCCCAGTATGCCTCCGACAATTGGGCCTATCAAGGTCTTCTTGGATAAAGATCCATTCTGGATACTACTGGAATTTGTAGAAATCGCAGGAGATGATGTTGCAGCAGGAGTGGGCGACAAAGTTGTGGTAGGAGTTGAAAAAAGAGAAGTTGAAATTGGCAAACCCATTGTAGAAGAGTCACCATTGACTTCAAAATAATCCAAGTAGAAATTTAACTTTCCCCCCAAACTGGTTACTAGAAGAGTGTGATTCCCAAGTGGGAGAGTGTCAGATTGGTAGAACGTTACATTGTACTGTGTATTGTCCTCCCTGGAGGGTGCGAACTGGTGCACGAGTTGACTGTCAAGTGAATAAGTTGAATGAGGATTCCCATGGAATTTACTATTACTTCCCGGAATTGTCCCAAAGACAGCGATAGAAGTTCCTGGTGTAGGTCTTAGAATCAGGCATGAGTATTATAAACAGGTGAAAAGAGTATATACCAGTAAATTGTAATTGACTTGTCGCTCCACTCACCATTGTTCCCATCGTTGTACCATTAAATTCATTTACACTACCTTCAGCCCTCCATAGATGTGGTGAGTAGAAAATAGAGGGATCCTGATCATTGATTCTTAGAGAAGTTGTCATTCCAGCTGACAGGGCAAATAAAGACAGGGAATGTAGAACGAACTGAAGAAAAAGACCAGCTCTTTGATCTTGATAAGGTTAAGGGATGGGATGGTGGTTCAGAGCAAGAAATGAATCTTTACATGATTGTTATATAGAGCACAACGATCACTCCACCGAGATGTATATTTATCCATTGTAACAATACCAGCGACTGCAGTATAGGATTGCTATGATCACTGATGGTGTCAGAATTTTGGACATTCCAGCAGATGGATATGGTGGTGGTGCAAGTGGTATTTGGCATTCGCCCGTGCTGGATCATTGATCCTTGTGAAGTTGTCCCTACAATCACAGGTTACTGGCTGCAGGCCGCCATAGTACCTTCAACAGAGGGTGGAGGACTTTTGAACAGCTTGCTCATTGTCATTGGCTATCGCAGTGAGATGTTCCTCAATGGCAAGGCCATGCCTACCTTCAAACATATGGTCACTTTGTGAGCACTGTTTGCATCGAGTAACAGTAGTTGGCTTCAAGAGGTGCACTGTGACACTGTGTAAAATGATAAGGAAAGTTATTTCAACTGGAATCGTGAGTTTATGGAGCTATTTAGTAGAACCTCCATTGTGGTTGTATGTGGTCATGAGAAGGACTGTCATATTCAGCTGTTTTTAGCACGCCCGAGTGGCAATTAATTACATTACTGGAAACGTGGGCCACGAGTGATCAAATTTTTCTGTCGGAAGCTGAGCCTGTCCTGACTTTGCCCTCAGATGTGTCTTTGCTTTCAGCAAGATGCTGTCTTCCACCATTCGTTTGCACCTTTGAAGAGGAGTAGAAGAACTTCAGCCTTCTAGAAGGCTTATATCATTCTCCAGGAACAACTCGATGCAATCCCATGTGCAGAACTCTGGCACACAATCACCAGCTTGTCGGTGCAAATACGTGTGGATGCTCTGGAAGGCATCATGGAAATGGAGAGGATATGGAATATTGCTATCATTTCCCATGGTGCGTGCGTCCAGTTTATTTCTCTGTCTTTGACCAAGCTAACATTTGTCTGCCTGCAGTTGATCATGGAAAAACGACTCTTGCAGACCAGCTGCTGCTTCAATCTGGTACCATCAAGCAGCTCACGGTGACCAAACAGCTCTTATTCACACCCACAACCTCCTCCCCAACCAGCACAACCACCGCAGACAGTGCACTTGATGATGGATTCATCACCCATGTCATGGACTTGAATGACCAGAGTGCGAACATGGTATCACTATCCTCTCTAAATGCACCAGCATGCAATGTAATGGAAACTTGATCAACATAGTAGACATACTGGGACATGCTGAGTTTGGAGGTGTGGTGGAATGTATTATGAGCATTGTGGACAGTGTGGCTCTTGTAGTGGATGCTATGGAAGGCCCGATGACACAGACGTGATTTGTATTGAGCAAGGTGCTCAGTCGTAGGCTCAAGTACATGATTTTTTACTGTTTTGCTTTTCATTCCTCAGACTATGCTCCTTCCAGACCCCTCGTCATACTGAACAAAGCCGGCTGGCCTACTGCGCGACCCATCCAGGTAGAGAGCGACTTGTTCAACCTATTTGCCATGCTCGGCGCCACAGACAAACAAGCCGATTATCTGTTGCTCTACGCCTCTGCCAAGCAAGGCTGGACTCACAACACACTCACTAGAGGCACATGGCATAACTTCAACTTCATTCTCAAGTACGTCCTTGCCCCCACCCCTGCCCACCTTGATCACACATCCTTGTTCTCCATGCTCACCATACAGGCGGAAACAGACCTGTATGTCAGCACATTATACCTCGGCCGCATCCAGAGCAGAGTTGTCAAAGTTGGAGACACCCTCCGGGCCATCGACAAAGATGGAAACAAGGTTTGTGATGATATTCCTCAATGGGCTATGAATGCAAATGACTTCTCATCTGCCCTCCATAAACCCTTAAGTCTCTTCAGCTTGAGTTGTCACCATTTTCCAACTTCCTGAATACACAGTACTATTGGACTCACTCATACTTATTCACCAGCCCAAAAAATAGCTTCATCAACAGTCTTTGTCTTGCTGATATGGAAGTCTACAGGACCTGACACTTGTCCACAACTATGAAAGGATTGCTGGGATGATGTCAGAATCATACAAATGGTGGTGGTGCAGATGATACTCCCACATGCTGTCAACCTAGGCACTGGCTAGTAGGTAGGAATATCTAGAATAATCCTAGAATAGCTGTATACCTAGAAAACAAAAGAAATAAAATTGCAAGTGGCCTCACTTGGGTACAGGTAAAAGGCCGTGGCATGTCCGTGCCGTCTGTGCCAGTCCATGCAAGTCTGTGCCATAGTATTCAAGGTCTGTGCAAAGTGGTCTGTGCATTATTGACCTCTGTGCATGTCCATATGACATCCATGCAGCTGGGTAGGTGTTAGTTTAGTCAGCCTGTGTACAAGTCTGTGCATCTTGACAAAATCTATGCCATATATCTAAGACTCTCATTACTTAATAGCTTCGTCAAGTCTGACTTAGACACGAAATAGGATGTCTCTAACACTATATAAACATCTAAATGATCATAGTACTACTTCATTTTACCACCTTTTGGGCAGGGTTTTGGGCAAGTCTTTTTCTCAATCGGAGGCAGAGGGGGATTGGTAATGAAATCGGGTCCATACTACAGTTAAGGTAATGATAGTAAGATATTCGTCAAGAAGATGTAGAACACAGTCATACCTCTAATTCTCCATCACTGCCTTCTCAATCTCCATGATTCCAATGCTTGGGAAGATCACAGTACGGATTCCAATCTTGATGTTGTCCGGCATCAAGTCCCCACTGATAATTACCTGCGACTCCTGCACACACTGAAACTTCAAACATTTCCTCTTCAAGATGCTCCAAGGATTCTCTTTCCACATCAACATCAGTATCCAAGGATGGAACTGCACTCAATTGGAACTTCCATGCTTCTTCAAGCAGCTCTTCCTCGCTGAGACTTTGGTATTTAGGATTGGGCTGGAGGTGTGCTGATATGTAGATAGTATGAGCATGAGCAATGAGTAAAAGTCTGAGCCAAAAGTGCTGAAGCTTCTTTTTGTTGTCCATAATATGGTGTTTGAACCAGTTCAAAATTTGAGCACATTCAATAACTGAAAGAGACCCAACATATGGGATTTTCGTTGTTGTAGGCGATTTTTTTGCCTTTTTGAGGAATTTTTTTGCTGGTATGGCTTGCTCCGGTTTATTGATGCTATCTGGTGTTAGAAGCTTCTTGAGAACTAATCTGTGTGGTGAAAGAATCTCGTCAACACATTTTGAATAAGGGATTGATGAGGGATCTGCCAGAATATCTTCCACAGTGTCAACTTCATGGGCGTGTTTCCATTTCCCTAGCTAAATATTTGTAGGCAAAGTTAATTAAGGAGATCGTGTAAACAACTTACTTGGATTTTCCTTCTAGTTTTGCGATCCATCCACAATGAGTCAACCAAATCTGCTACCTTTACCAAAGATGTTTGTCCCGGTAAAATATCATTGTTCAAGAAGATATTATCTCGCCACCATCAGAAATTCCATTGATTCAGTTCTTTGTGAATAAGATGAACAGGATACCAATACTCTCCATTGAGTGCAAGTGTCCCACGGCCCGACCTTCAAATATTTAAGCTAATGGAATAGATATAGTTGAAATTATGAACCCACCACAAGCGATCTTCCAAAGGCTTCTTTATTCTTGTCTGTTCTTCCATCTGTCTATTTAAATAATCAGGAGTATCCACAGGGAAAGGGAGACAGTTGAAAGCTTACTTTTGTTTAGATCCACGTTCAGGCTGTCTTTGAGTTCTCAGAAGATGAGAGACATTGCAGTGGTCACAAATGAAAGAGTCCTTCTTTCCAAGATTACTGGCCCTCCCCTCCCGTTGACATGCAATATGCAACCAATCCTTGCATTCATTGCATTGGATTGCTTCTCCATGAACCTTGGGATCATATAGCATGTTTCCATCTCCAGCAGTTCCACAGTGGCAATTGAGGTTGAATAATGAATCTGGGAGTGATTCTGCAACAGAAAATGCAGGTGAGGTGGAACGCAATGGGGTGGAGGGTATTTCAATGACACTCTTTGAAGGGGGAGGAGGAGGTAGTAAGGAAATAGCTGTTGGCTTCAACAGCATTTCCTCTTCTGATTCAGGCTCAAAGTCAGAAGCATTGGCAGTCTGTGGTGGTGCATCTGTGGATATATATTCTGTTGTTGGTGCACTGTGAGGGCTACGAAGCCAGAAACGATCCTTAGGATGCATTCAAACAAAACCAGCAGCATTGTAAGTGACTGCAGATAGTTTGTCAAGACTTTTCTCTGAGAAACCAATATTAAATCGCTTGGATAGTGTCTTTGTTCGTGACTTGAAAAATAAATCCTGTGCTTTAACACCACCTCAAAGAATGTAGAATACTTGGTAAATGGAAAATCCTGTTGGTAGACTCATGTCAACTCCAAGCATATGGGTATTAAATGTTGCATTAGGTTCTTGAATGGAGAAGCCGTTATTTTCCATGCCATCATATGTGAAGATCTTCATTTTGTTGTTAGAAGCAAAGCGTGCAGTCCAGTGATCACGCCCAAGGTTTGTGAGAGCATAGCCAACTAGATCATAAATTAGACCAGAGTTTTTTGCAGCCATCTTGGTATCCAGCACAAGAGTTGCAGGAAAGTCCCAGATTAAAGAAGGTTTAGCTTCACTGGCAATTTCAACAGAATAAAGAATGGGAAGTGAAGTGACAAGGAATCAATAATCTTTTTGGGTTCCAGAGCAGATTGTAGCTCCCTCATGGATGTGCCAGCATGCTACAGCAGGAGTAGGCTTTTTCTCAATGGAAATCATATCAGCAAAATAGTCAGAAAAGCTGCCATTGAACTCTTCATGAGCATCAATGCCAATCTGGTGTATTCTTTGTCGCATTAGGGGGTTGGGAATTTCAATATGACGACCACCTGTTCCAATAAAGCCTGAACATGTCCGAATCTCAGAAAAAAGGACTTCAAAGAGGGCAATTGAACGGTATGATGTTTTAGCATCATCTTGAGCCATTAACTCATAGAACCAGACCTAATTCATCCATTTTAAGCTATTTTATCTCAATGCAAAAGCAAGGTACATACCCAAAGAGATTCAAAGGAGCTTGTCCTTTTGATTATCTTCTTCCCCACTAGCATTTTGTGCAATCCATCTCTCTGATGTCCAAGCATTTGAGTAATGTTTGGCTCTTTTGAATCCAGCATGCTGCGGTCTCTAAGATGAGCATAGATTTGTTGAAAGCCAGAATCTGGTGGAAGAGGTGCAAAAATGGGAGAGAGCTCTTCAAAAAACCTGGAAAGACAAAGATAGAGGAACTGTAGGGAAGTGTCAAGATAGCAAGAGTTGGCACTCCATTGATAAGCTGGGGGCCCAAGAACAACCTGAGCATCAGATGCAGGTTTTTCAGTTGCCTGTTTCTTTTTCTTTCCTGTCTTGATAAGTTCCTTGACAGTATCAGGAGGATGCCCATCATTTTTTTTTCTCTTCTTATTTTCTGGATTATCAGAACGAGATGGCTTAGTATGGCCACTCTTCTCCGCAATTACCTTCCAGTGCTTAGCTTTCCCATATCGAATTAGTTGTCCTTCTTAAAAATAGAAGTTAATTAGCACTGCAACAAAATATAAAGATAGAATGGACTTACTGGTAGAGGCATCATACAGACACTCATAATAGATTGCAACTTTGTATAAAGAATACATCCCTTCAAGGAAGAGATGGTTACGGCCACAGGCACTATACAATTTCCAGTGCATTGATTCCTCTGGATTGTTTGTCATTGGAATTGATTTCCAAAGGTCTATGTCCATCTTGCGCTCTGATTCAAATAGCATCTGAGCATGTGAAGGACGCATCCACCATTCCATCCAAGCCTTGAGATTTGGAAAGTCCCGAACAATGAGTCTTGCCTGAGTGAGAAATTCACCTGAATCAGCCAGATCAAGAAGAGCAAGCACCCGTTTTTTGAACTCATTTGCCATATCTGGAGGGACAGCTGCATGCATTCGGCTTACATGAGTAACACCAGCACGGTAGTGCTCACGGCAACCTTTTAGCAAGCATTCAGCTTTGACCTGAAGTTCTTGGCGAGTTTGTATGTTCTCTGCACGCTGCATCCAGAAGGTGATGAAGCCCCTCACAAATCCACTTTGTTCAGCCTCACTAAAATCCATCATCTAAAATTTCAATACTTGGGTAAGTTTAAATTGTCATCAATAAGATAAAATATACTCACCCCAGCAAATAACTCATCCATAACTGGAATATTTCTTGACTCAGCCTCTCGAGCAATGCTGAGCATAAGAGCAAAAAAGTGATGCTGAAAATGATCTCCACTAGCACCATTTGTGTAGGTCATAATTCCAGGAACCCAACATTGAAGGACAGGACAGTAGGTTGAAGAAAGCATAAGCAAAGAATTGCTCTCTGTCCACCAGCCATGGGCAGCATCATTAACCAGACCATTAATAGCCCCATCAAGTCATTCCTTTTTCACCATCTGTGAGTGCATAAAGCTAGTTTGAACAGATATAACAGTTTCGGCACCAAATGTTGATTGGAGAACAAAGTTAGGATGGTCAGAATCAAACTTGGCAAATGCAGCAATGAGTCCATCAATTGTTTGAGTATTTCCACCTCTCTTGATCTTCTGATGTTCTTTGCTAACACGATGTGCATTTAACAAAACCTCTGATATGTCTGCTGCTGAATCTCCTGGACCATCTAAGCCAGGAACACCCAACAATGAGCTGAAGGGGACCTGATGTCGGATGGGATTTAACAAGCTCCTCAAATTGATATTTCTCTCTTGGAAATAGATGAAGAAGATGGGTGGGCCGACGATGGGTATGGTGGCCTTTGTTTGAATAATGCACTCCACCAGACCAGGTCCATAAATGTGAAGGGACATTACATTCTTGTCGAAAAAGCTTGGCTCCACATCGACAAGACTTCTCCAACTGTGAAGCAATACGCTGGGACTTGACATGAGGTCGAGTAATGATCTGACAAGTTGGATTATTGCATTCAATAACCCCCAGGCATTTTCGACTGGTTCTCTTCCCTCCCTCCCAATCCATTGAATGTTCAGATCCTTTGCGATCACCTCCACTTGTGCCAACTGCCCAATGAACTCGCAAGTTAGAGGTTTCTTCCATTTGTTTGAATGTAAAGTCTTGATCAAAGATACCATCTGGCCATCCATCCCAGGTGTCACTATTGATAATAACATCCTTAGTAGATGTACACTTTGTAATATCAGGCAAAGGCTTTGGAATCTGGGTTGTGACTGAGGATGCTAGTGGAATATATTGACCATCAGAGGTTTGTGTATACAGAATTTTTTCTTCTTCATTTATTAGCAGTTTTTTCGGTTTCACCACAATATTTGGTACTGAGAAAATGTCAGATTTTCGATGATAAAGTCAAATAGATGGTTCAGAATATACATTTTCCCTTCCCTTCCTCTTCTGGTCTCTCAACATATTGAACAAGATGCCCTAAAATTCATATTAAAATGGGAAATACCATATTAACAAAGGCTGTTCACCTGATGTACTGTACACAGGCACATAGCCATCATTAACAACAGTCCTTCCTTTTTTTATGGTATTTATTGACATTATGCTGCTATCCATTGCTTCCTCCAAGGAGAAATAGTGATAGACATGTTTGATAAAGCCCTGGACATATTCAAATATCAGAGACATATCTTGTAACAATGACTGAACTCACAATTAAGCCCATGTAGCGCTTCTAAGCTTTCTGAATTCAGAAGGAAAGTGGGTTTCAAGGTGAAGGTGAACTCTGTTTGCTTTCTTTGATGAGCTCAGGTTGTTAAGATGGGGTTGGACGAATATTTAAGAGACCAAACACAGAGCTCTGATGAAATGAAGTGTTGGAAATGATTTTGAGATGAAAGGAAATGATATATTTAACTGAAGTCCTTATATTTGCACTCCACAGATGCCCATGACTCACCAAGACACTGACCAGCTCATCCATGCAATCCTGTACTTCATTCTTTACTTTCGAAACACCTCTGGGCAACATCTGTGCCTGTCTGTGTGAAGTCTGTGCCTGTCTGTGCGCATCTGTGCCACTTTGAGTCAGTGCGATACAGGTCTGTGCATGTCTGTGCTGTCTGTGCCTGTCTGCGCTGATGTCCGTGGCAGTCCATGCTGAGTATTTGAAGGTCTGTGCAAGTCCATGAAACTTGCACAGGACAAATGTTCTTAGCTCTTTACACATATCCCTTGATCCAAAATTTATTCTCTTCATAAGTATGTGGTCTCAGAGTCCTGGGCCAATTTACATATTGTGGTAAATTCTTTAAAATACATGTACTTAAAGTCAAGATGATATCTAGGATTGATAATTGGGAAGACATTAACCCCAAGCCTTAAATTTTGTTCAGACAGATTGTGGGTGTAAATTGTAGATGGATTCACAATGACAACTTCTATAGTTTTGTGGCAACTCTGCCTACCCATAAGTCGAGTAAGAATGAATAAAAGAGGATAGAAGGATCAAAGAATACGTTAAGTCGGGCTCAGAGAGCAGGTCATAAAGTACTTATTGCGTCTGGGACACCTCAGTGAAGTCGTACGAGCGCCAAGTCTAAGAATAGAAGCTGAAATTGTCCATCAGTCTAAGACGGGCGCTGAACATTGTCCGTATCACTGAATGACGAAGAAAAAGAAAAAAGGAAGTATACAAACATGAGGAGACTAATTAATAATGTAGATCTAATATAAGACAAAATGTGCATGAGCCCGTGGCATCCGTGCAAAGTCTGTGACATCTGTGCAAACTGTACAGACATGGCACAGACCATGCACGGACGCCACGGCCTTTTCCTGTTGCCCGCCTCACTTCGGTCCTGACAATCTGAGAATGAGACTGCTGAGAGAGTGACAAAGTATGGATGGAAATGGATGCGAAATAGCGCGATGGGAACCGTAGAACGAAGGCTGAGGGATGGACTGAGTGATAGAATGACGGAGGAGACGACGGGTGCACGACGGGCACGACAGAGACGATAGAGACGGAGGAGGACTGCTAGAGAAACGCTAAAATAGCTGCCCGATCGCAACTACAATAGCTCGACAACGAGAGCTTGAAAAATTATGAAACAAGATAGCGTAGACAGACCGGAAGGAGCGCTAGACGATGCAAAAAGACCGAAGTCGTTTCGCTTTGTCGTCGTCGAAAGCGTCGCGATTTGGTGAGGAAGTCAACTTGCCGGATACTTGATCTCCAAAAACTTGAATTTATTCTGTAAAATCGAAGTATTTTTGTAGCGATTGAGTACAGAGCATAAGGAGGGAAAAGAGGGTATTCTGAACTAATAAACTACAAAGAAAAACTACAGTCTTTAAGTATGTAGAAAGGTCCTTGCTACTAAGAAGTAAAGTAGAAGTAAAATGTACAAAAATTGAAGTAAAATGGAAATCAAAGCGGCTGTAGACACCAGAATCGCTCATGGGACTCGATTCATGTGGATGAAACTACTCCTATGTTGAATAAATACTTAGATTGTCTAAAAAAATGAGAAAATGCGAGTCAAATCAAATAAAATGAAGTATTTTGTAATAGCATCCATTGTTCCGAGCTCAAATAACATTTTCGAACCACTCTGAAGCTTCTTGATGCGTCCCGAGCCTTCCCCGACGATCCCTGGTCGAAAATGGATATACTGAAGTTGATTTAACGGCAGCAGGACCGAGTTTCCGAGTACAGAGCCATACGAGGCTCGTTACCTGAGCACGCAGTACTATTGGGCTTGCTCATACCTATTCATCAGCAGAAAAAATAGCTTCATCAACGGTCTTTGTCTCACTGATACGGAAGTCTACGGGTCCTGACACTTGTCCACGACCATGAAAGGATTGCTGGGACGGCGTCAGAATCACACGGATAGTGGTGGTGCAGATGATACTCACGCGTGTTGGATCATTCATTCTTGCAGAATCATCTTCATTATCACCAATTACTCTTCTGCAAACCACCATCGTACCTTCGATGACGGTGAAGGATTTTTCAATGGCTTGCACGCTGTTGCTGGGCATTGCACTGAGACAAGATACCAACACCCGAGAGGCAATTAGCTAAGTTACCGTCAACTCCAACACTGGTCCACCAGCCGTGCTTGAGAAGTGCCACAGCATTTCATTCGAGGCAAAACATAAAAGGTCCATAAGTGAAGAGCAAATTCACTCCTAATACTTGTAAGCCGCATAGTTAATAGATCTATAACCCCTTGAATCAATCCCTTTGTCCATTTCTTTTCGAAGCATTGAAGAATGCTAGCCTATGGAGCTCTGAGAGTAGGTACTCTTTGGTTGTTCGAATCCTTAACGCTCTCTACTCCTACCTTGCGCATTATGCTGATACTATTTTTTCTGTGTATCTTTGTAAAACGGCCGATTGATGGCCAGTGTGATAGGAAGGTGGCGGAGATGTGCTCATAAACGAATGGGTGCTCCAATTCCTTTGATTGGTCCGTGTTGGCTCTACTGTTCGATCAGCCTCCGGAACCATGTCCGCCAAGACTTCAGGTTTGTGGTAGCTCTGTCTACTCGCTATTTGTATGAGTGGATCGCCAGCTGAAATTTTCAGCAGTTAGATGTCGCATATCGATGAAACAACGGAATGCTCACGCTGGGACATCGCAAGATAGAATGGCTCTACTGCGCTATGAAAGCCAGGGCGTAACAATAGTCAAAAATCTATCGTAACAGGCTTTTACAAATGTACGCACGCAATTGAGACCTACGTTGTAGTACTTGATTATATGAATCTACTTCTAAACTCTCTGCTGTCCAACAAAAACGAATTTAATCATGGCAAATTATTGAATGTAAAACCACCACTCACAATTGGTGCGTTGAGCCATCTGGCGTAGGAAGTCCGTTGACTGATAGGGTTGGTGTCTATGACGTCTCCGGCGTACAGCCATCAACAAACAAGACAATACTGCCGCCAAAAGAGCGAGACCTCCCAGTATGCCTCCGACGATTGGGCCTATCGAGGTCTCCTTGGACAAAGACCCTGCCAGGATATGACTAGAATTCGTAGAAAGCGTCAGTTGCGATGTTGCAGCAGGAGTGGATGACAAAGTAGTAGTAAGGGTTGAAAGAAGAGAAGTCGAAATTGGCGAACCCGTTGTAGAAGGGTCACCCTTGATTTGGAAATAATCTAAGATGAAAGCAAAGTTGTCCCCTAAACTGGTTACTAGAAGAGTATGATTCCCTGGTGGGAGAGTGTCGGATTGGTAGAATGTTACACTGTACTGTGGATCGTCCCCGCCGGAGGGTGCGAAGTCGTGCACGAGTTGACCGTCAATCAAATAGGTTGAATGAGGATTACCCAGTCCTCTAAAATTTTCCAGAATTGTTCCGAAGACAGCGACAGAAGTTCCTGGTGTAGATCTTAGAATCGGGCGCGAGGATTACAAACAGGTGAAAGGAGTACATACCAGTAAACTGTAATTGGCTCGTTGCTCCGCCCGCCAATGCTTCCGTTATCGTCTGGTTAAATGCACTTTTATCAACTCTAGTAATCCATTGACTTGGTGAGTAGACTATAGAGAGATCCCGATCATCGATTCTCAGAGTCGTCATTCCAGCTGACAGAAAGAATAAAGACAAGGAATGTAGAACGAGCTCAAGAAAAAGACCAGCTCTTTGCTCTGGACGAGAGTAAGGGATAGGATGGAGGTTCGGAGCAAAAAACGAAATCTTTACATGATTGTTATATAGAGTACAACAATCACTTCACCGAGATGTATATCTATCCATCATAGCAATATCAACAAACACAGTGGTTTGGAAGGAGGCCATTTATATGTCGTCAGAGGCCTTGTTGGGGCAACCATGATGAAAACATAATTTGTTTCTTTTTGAGTATCATTCCGCGACAAAATTACATATCAGAGCTGAAGCTTCTGCTTGATAATGTGCACATACTCCTTCTCTCAGTGAAATTGGGATCTCTGGAGATGCAAGGAGCTATCAGCAGAACGCTTATCATACATCATCCTATGTTGAGCGCTATAGCTAAATAGGTTATTGTTCAAATTCATTTATACTCCTCAATTTTACAATCTCCTCACCGGGAGCCAAAATAACTTTATCGATGGTGTTCATCTTGTTGATACAGTAATCCACGGCAACTATTACTCCTTCACGACCGAGAATAATCACTGTGACAAATGATGGCGTCAGAATCTCTGATATTCCAGTAGAGGATATGCTGGTAGTATGGGTGGTATTCTCGCGTGACGCGTACATAAGGCTAGGTCATTCATCCTTGCGAATTCCTCCCTAATATCACAAACTACTCTCTGTAGACCGTCAGTGTACCTTCGACAACTGGTGGAGGATTTTTCAATGGCTTGAGTATTGTCGTTAGATATTGCACTGAGATGTTCATTAATGACAAGGGCATTATGCCATGCCTACCTTCGGACGTGCAATCACTTTGTGAGCACTGTCTGTATCGAGTTGGCTTCAGTCTGTGCACGACGATACCTTGTATCATAATAAGGAAAATCACTTGGACTAGAATCGTTGGCTTACGGGGCCCTCTTGTAGAGCCTCTGCTGTGGTTGTATGCGTCCACATGAGAAGGATGTTGTATTGGCGTGTTCAGTCTTGTCAAGATACACACACCAGAGCGGCAATTAGCCAGGTTACCGGAACACGGGCCGCGAGTGATCAAATTTCTGTCCGAAGCTGATGGTGTCTCGACTTTGCCCTCTGACGCGTCTGTGCTTTAGCAGGATGCTGTCCTCCACCGTTCGTTCTCACCTTCGAAGAGCAGTAGAAGCTCTTCTGCCATCACGAAGACTCATACCATTATCTAGGAACATCTCAGTTCAATCTCATGTGCAGAATGCTGGCACACAATCGCCAGCTTGTAAGTGCAAATATCTGCGGTCATTCAACTCTACAGTTTCCAGACGTGCAGATGCTCTAGAATGAACCACGGAAACAGAGAGGATAAGGAATATTTCTATCATTGACTATGGTGCGCGCGTTCACTTCTCTTTATGTCTCTGACCAAGCTCACATTTGTCTGTCTGCAGTCGGTCATGGAAAAACAACTCTCGTAGACCAGCTGCTACGTCAATCCGGTACCATCAAGCAGCTAACAGCGGCCGAACAGCTCTTATTCACACCCACAACCTCTTCGGCAACCAGCACCACCACTGCAGACAGCGCACTCGATGATGGATTTATTACCCGTGTCATAGACTCGAATGACCTAGAGCATGAGCTTGGTATCATCATCCTCTCCAAATGCACCAGCGTACGGTATAATGACAAGTTGATCAACATAGTGGACACACCGGGCATGCGGACTTTGGAGGTGAAGTAGAGTGTATTATGAGTATGGTGGATGGTGCGGCCCTCGTGGTGGATGCTGCAGAAGGCCCAATGACATAGACACAGTTCGTATTGAGCAGGGCACTCAGTCGTGGGCTCAAGTGCGTGATTTTTCATAGTTCCGCCTTTCATTCCTCTGACTACGCGCCCTCCAGACCCCTTGTCGTACTGAACAAAGCCAACTGGCCTACAGCCCGACCCGTCCAGGTAGAGAGCGACCTGCTCGACCTCTTCGTCATGCTGGGCGCCACAGACAAAGAAGCCGACTACCCGCTGCTCTACGCCTCCGTAAAGCATGGATGGGCTCGCGACGCGCTCCCCGAAGCCACCACCCCACACGGCATGACTCCCCTCTTCTCCATGCTGATCGTACAGATGGAACCAGACCTGTACATCGGCGCGCTATATCTCAGCCACATCCAGAGCGGAGTTGTCAAAGTCAGAGACACCATATGGTCAATCGACGAGGACGGAAACAAGGTTCGCGATGAGATTCCTCAATGGGTTACGAATACAAATGACTTCTCACCTGCCCGCCGTGAACCCTTAAGAGTCTTCAGCTTGAGTTGTCACCATTTTCCAACTTCCTGAACACACAGTACTATTGGACTCGCTTATACCTATTCACCAGCAGAAAAAATAACATCATCTGTGGTATCTGTCTTGTTGATACGGACGTCTACGGGACTTGACACTTGTTCACAACCGAGAAAGGATTGGTGGGAAGGCGTCAGAATCACGCGGATGGCTATGATGGCGGTGCAAATGATGCTCCTGCGTGCTGGATCATTCATTCTTGCGGAATCAGCATCATTATCACAATTTACTCTTCTGCAAACCGCCATCGTGCCTTCAACGACGGTCGAGGATTTTCAATGGCTTGCATGCTGTTGCTGGATATCGCACTGAGACAAGATACCAACACCCTGAGACAAGATACCAACACCCTGAGACAAGATACCAACACCCTGAGACAAGATACCAACACCCGAGAGGCAATGAGCTAAGTTACCGTCAACTCCAGCACCCGTCCACCAGCCATACTTGAACAGCGCCACAGTATTTCATTCGAGGCAAAACATAAAATGTCCACGAGTGCAGAGCAAATTTACGCCCGATATTCGTAAGCCGCGTAGCTAATAGATCTATAACTATTGGAGTCAATCCTTATGTCCATTTCTTTTCAAAATATTGAAGAATGCTAAACTACAGAACTAGAGTATGTACTCGTTGATTGTTCGAATCCTTAATGCTCTCTGCTCTCACCATGTGCGTTAAATCAATATCGTCTTCTCTGTGTGTCTTTCTAAAACGACTGATTGTTGACCAGTGTGATAGGAAGGCGGCGGAGATGTGCTCATGAATGAATGAGTGCTCCGACTCCTTTCATTGATCCGTGTAGGCTCTACTGTTCGATCAGCCTCCAGTACCCTGTCTACCAAGAGTTCTGGTTTGTGGTAGCTCTGTCTACCCGCTATTTGTAGTCCGTCAGCTAAAGTTCTCTGCATTTAGATGTCGCATATCTATGAAACGATGGATTGCTCACGCTGGGACATTGCAAGATAGAAAGGCTCTACTGCGCCATGAAAGCCAGGAGCTAGGAATAGTCAAAAAATTATTATAACAGGTCTTTAGGAATGTACCCACGCAACTGAGATCTGCGTTGAAATACTTGATTGTGTGAATTGACTTCTGGGCTTTCCACTGTCCAATAAATCAAAAAAAACACTGATTAATCATGGCAAAACATTGAATATAAAGCAACACCTTACAACTGGTACGTTGACCCATCTGGCGTAGGAAATCCACTGAATGATGGGGTTTGTGTCTACGTCTCCGGCATACAACTATCATCAAACAAGTCAATACTGTTGCCAAAAGAGCGAGACCTCCCAGTATGCCTCCGACAATTGGAGCTATCGAGGTTCCCTTAGATGAAGATCCTGTCGAGATACTAGTAGAGTTGGTGGGAAGAGCAAATTGGGATGTTGCAGCAGGAATGGACGACAAAGTTGTAGTAGGAGTTGAAAGAAGAAAAGTAGAAATCGGCGA
>JASFCX010000128.1:4639-18040 GCA_036937015.1 Crucibulum parvulum | reverse complement strand
GTAAATGTGTGTATCGTGCTAATTTCTCAATCTGAACTTGTTTAGATTGAACATTCTTTCTTTCAAAGAAGAATCAACTACCCAGACTGCCGTCTCTCTGGTGAGACATGATCATTTTAAGTACATTTGATGCTTTTTCTGACCGTAAATCCACGGATTTTGTTTTGAAGTTTGACTGGGAAGTTGAACCTCGCCTCGGACTCTTAGCGATTCCTCGATCCCTTCATTCTGTGGCGTCTCTTCCATCTTCTCTTCAGATATGTGCATTGGTGTATGGACCCTTAACCACTCAGATTATTCTCTGTGAGTTCGCGCCATTGATCAAGTATTTCCTACGGGGATGCCGTCATTGTAAATGAATCCGTCAATTACACATCGCTAACGGAGTAAAATGGTTGTTTCGCTCTAGTATTCTTTGCACGAACCGCGATGAATTTTTAGATAGGCCCACTGAGGAGGCCCATTTCCATTCCTTTGAGAACAAGGTGCATCCAGAAAACTCAGGTAACATCCTATCGGGACGCGATGTAAAAGCAGGTGGCTCATGGCTTGGCCTCAATCGGGCCGGGAGGATTGCCTTGCTGTAAGAGAGCTTTATTTAACTGTCGAACCTACGCAGACATGGAGCACTCACAACTTTGATAGGACTAACATAACCGAACCCACAAAGGAATACAATACCTCTAGGGGCTATTTGGTCTCATCCTTTCTTCTATCAGATTCATTTCGTCCTCTCGAAGACGAGGTCGGAAAGATCGTTCCCCAAGATGCAAAATTCGCCGGATTTAATCTCGTTCTTTTCACTCCACTTTTACGGCCCGACGGGTCTTTATACTTCGACACTTTGCTCGTTACGAACCACGGAGGTGGCGGTACTCTCACATCTCGCCCGCTTTCACCTGGGGAACGTTTCTGCGGGGGTGTCTCGAACGGCATTGATGGGTCAGGCGCGACTGATTGGCCGAAAGTAAAACACGCCACTAAGGATCTCGATACTATTCTGCAGACTTTAACGCCCGACACCACAGAGACCGAGCTGACGGACCGTCTATTTGAACTTCTCTCGTGGGTACCCACACTCGCTAGATGCATCTGTTGTGATTTTTCTGACATATTGAGATTTCTCCGAGAAGTTGGCGATCCCCTGAACCTATAGCTCAGCGTTCGCAGCTTCGCAATACAGTACATGTTGTGCCAGTTCCGATCATACTGGAAGGCTCGCATAACGTGATGTCTGCTTTCTATGGGACGCGGCTGTCGACAGTGATTCTCGTACGAAGGGATGGCGAAGTCCTTTTTATTGAGAGGGATATTTGGAAGTTGGTCGATAGGGAAGCAGTAAAGACAAACCCTCCTACAGAGCGTCGGTTCCGATTTAAATTGAACATCCAGAAAAGTCCGTAGCTATGATTAAAGACGAAACAAATAATGTAGCCTATGCGTACACATATTCCCGAGGGTACAACCAAGCAGATCACGAGAGCGCAATACAAGAAAAGTGTCAGAGCAGTAAACAAGAAATAGTCGATACACCCTTCAAAAGAGGTCAATAATTTTTAGCTCATAACGTGGCTGTAGACTCCATGGTGTTCACCAGGTTGTATCGGAAAATATGGATTGTATCCCGCTGCAGCCAGATTATTCCATTCTTGAGGTGAGACGGCGGGCGAACCATTGTGGAAGGACGTATGGCCGCTGGACGCAGATAGAGGCGTCAAGAGCTCGTTATCCGAGGGAGTATTGCTGTCGTAGGCTGGACCAGGACCATCCGTAATATCCATGCCACTAAAAGAAAATAAATGATAACATAAATAAATTTTTAAAAAGACAGAATAAAAAAGAATAAAACGTACTGCATCAGGTTGTTGAGCTCAACAATACGGCGATAGAGCAGGCATGGTGTATTGGGAGGATGGTGGCTGTACTGTCGCAACGAATTCAAAGAATTTTGGAGTTGCTGAGACAGGGAGATGTACGCGACACCCGTTCCGGGGCTAGTACGACAAGGGCAGAATGATTGCGATGAAGTACCTCCTGGGGAGAATTGATCGCTGTAGGAGTGGCCGTCCTCGCTACCAGATAGGGGGTAGTTACCCCCACTACCACCGCCATCCGAGTAGGTTGACGCGGCTGACCCATTTCCATGTCCGCCCTGGTAGTGTGGGTTGGACGATCCATGGTAGGCAACGGGGGAGCTACCCGGACCGCTGTAATTTTGACGCTGCTCGTTCTCAAAGGTCGAGGATGGCGGATTTCTGACATCGGCTTGGAATGTGTGATATCGCATAGACGGCGCTGGGGATGGCGAGAAGCGATAGAGATGGGCATTGGCCTCGGATGCCGGCTCCGTCTTGATTGGGCTGAGGAGCGCGGGAACGGCGCGACCATTACGTGCAAGGTGCTCGTCGGGCCCCTGTCCGTTTCGCTTGGGGAGCGGAGCACACTTCGTAGCGCGCGAGTGCCATTTTTCATTGGGATCGCCGTCACGAAAATTACTTTCAGCCCAGCGAGGGTGCGGTTTTCCTACGAAAGACAAACAGGAGTTACTACATAGGAGTGCATATAATATGTATAGGTCCTACCTCTCAACTCTCGGACAAGACTCTCAAGCTCAGCAATTCTATTTCGAAGGCGCGTATTTTCGTCAACGGAAGGGTCGTCTCTGCAGTACGCAAATCATCAGCCGTGCGTCATAGATTTCGTCGAAGACGAAGCCGTTTACTCACCTCAGCGCGGGGTCGTCAATTTCATAGACGCAAAGTCCCGTCTGGGAAGAGAAGGGAAGAGTGTAAGTACATAATATTGCTGTAAAATGAAAACTGATAATCACCAGCCCCAACTGAATACACCTCTGACATGGACGCTTGCGATCGCACTGAATTTGAGAGCGGCGTGAGCACCGTCACCAACGACATCAAGAGAGAGGCGCGCACCTTTCGCTTCGAGGTATGGCAATTCAGGCAACTTTGAGTAGTCCGGTTTCTTCTTCTCTTCCTATTTTTGGGTGAATTTTCGGGCGTAGAGGGGACCAGACGGTTAATAAGTCGGCAAGTAAAATCCGCCAAGTAGCGACGGGCCCACAAAACGAATACTAACCTGTGGTCGGTGTCAATGGTGAATTCAAGGTCCATTATCTCGCCTTTCAACTGCAATGGCTGGAAAGACTCTGAGGGCATCATGGTCAGGAGCGGAAAAGGAACAAGCTTAAGGAGACTCGACCTTGTCCTTAAGTGCTTCCGGCGTCATTAAGTAACAAATAGGGATCCAATATCGAGATCGTGTTGTGCCGGCGTTGACAGATGTAGCACATCTAGATTGGGAAAGCGTCCCATCCGACGCTGTGCAAACCTGACTGCACCTGAATGAACGCCTTTCAATTTGGTACGCCTTCTTTATTCTTAGATGGCCTCGACTACGTGTGACAATTAATAACTTTTGGGACCGTCACAGATTCGCCCAGGAATGGGCATATCGCCCTGAGGATCAGGTTCCATTGGGTGAAGCATGGGGATGATTGTAAGTGCCGGACCACACATGTGGGAGGCTTGCAATATTTTTGTGTTCGTCCTTTCCATACCGGAATCCATCTTGGACGCCAGCAAACGCCAGCACGGACGTAGTTCCGAAAGCTCGGCGACTCGGACTGAGCATGCAATTAGTCCGCGAGTGTTCCCATTTACTGATCTCAGGGTCACCCTCGACAGAGAATTGACAACGTGGTTCTTGTTCCTCACGAGTTATCAAATATTCGCTGAGTCGCTCACAAATGGCATCACGGTCGGCATCGAGCGCGGGTTGGCGATGTCGGCATTCATCGATCTCACTCATTCACCCGATGATGATCAGGAAGACCGAAGGTAGTCATACTCTCCCGAGTCCTCTTGCATCTCGACAATTCCACATAGATCGTGACATAAGTTTGCTATTCTCACTTGCACCTACCTAAATCGTCTCCGCGGTCGAATATCAGCAGTAACGCATTTATCTATTTCGCGAAAACATCACATCTAAACATTGCATTTTTAATTCAGAAGAAATGCTGTCATGGGAAGAATCTAGCAACATAATAACTCTCCATTCTGGTGGGTCCCTGATAATGAGAAAGAGTTATTTCCCATCTGTGACAACTCACAAGTCCCAAACTGGATCAATGACAAGTAATGACTGGTAAGATGATCACATGGCGCGCGTGAAAGTAACCGACGTGATTCCATACGTGGGGTGCAGGTCTGAATTATGGTGGCCGTGCGAGGTAGGTCGCGATCCAAATCGAGTAAACGCGATTTCGGGGTGATACGCGATCCTGAGGAAGAGCATTTACAGCAGAAGGGATCTGATTAGAACGACGATACCTTTGCAACTTGCTCCTCCAATCGACGTAGGTGGCGCGTCTATTTCCTCACAGGAAGTTACCGGCGAGAAGATTCCGGATTTGTGGCGTCGAACGTAAAGACGACTGTTACAGCCATGCGCGTTACTTAGGTCCTCGAGAGTCGACACTCGCGAAGGACGCTGCAAGACGAAGCTATTTGTTGCGCTTGAACGTGGCGAATTGAAACATCTTCAATTGCCCAATCATCCGCT
Source organism: Crucibulum parvulum (assembly GCA_036937015.1). Classification (NCBI taxonomy): domain Eukaryota; kingdom Fungi; phylum Basidiomycota; class Agaricomycetes; order Agaricales; family Nidulariaceae; genus Crucibulum; species Crucibulum parvulum. The sequence goes on along the minus strand of JASFCX010000128.1, from coordinate 13,456 downwards.
ACAGGCGGGCCTTTAGATCTATATTCAGAGCAACAACTCATTGTACAAACCTTCCAGTGCGTTGGGTAGATCGGCGAGTTAATCTTGGACTCCCTTTTCGTAGTTAACTTGAAAGAATCGGTACGTCGGACAGGGTCAAGTTTCGCGATAAATATCTTCCGAACAACTAAAGGTTATGAAGGATGAACACATATGTGATTCATTAATCGATCACATACATAGCTCACCATAACTGATTGTGGGACACCGAACCGTCGCGTAGATGAGGGTACCTACCGTAACGCTGGAAGCGCCGAGTGAGTGCCACAATCAGTCAATTACTGGAAAGATCAGTGGGTGCTTACTTTCTAAACAGGATGCGATCAAAGAATTCTTTGGCTGATTAGAAAAGTCAAGGTTAAAGATGAACCCCTGATCAGGCCTTGTGACGGATATTGGCGCCGGTTGAGGCCGTTGAGATATCAGAGCTTGCACCGATATCTACCACGAGCCGTTCCGCATCAATAGAGGTCTACAGCTGGGAATCGACGGTAATTTAAATGAATAACAGGAAAGGGATATCTGTTACCCCTAGTGAACCAGCTATCTGAGGGAGCTGTCATGATCGAAATGCCAACTTTCGATCATAGAGTTTAACTCCTGCGATATCAAGGATCGCAGACACCTGCGATGACCTGCCTGTTTTAGAGCGTCTGAATTTAAATCGAGCAAGATTGCCTGATGTTGAAGAAGGCGTGCCAACGAAGAGAATAATTGGATATGACCCCGTCTGGAGGCGCGGGAGCGTCGCCACATCATCGACTTTCGATAAGCGCAGCGAGCCACCAGTGAGATGTAATTTATCGCTACCCCACATTGCGTAGTAAGATAATTAAACATAAAAGAAAGAAAAAAACATGCATCTGGACGTTTTATCGCACGAGCATGTGTCCAGGTACTGGTAGCAGGCGAACAGCTGCCAGAAACCTAACTTCTCTGTCTTAACAGAGTTCGGGATGCTGGGAACGAGATTCGTGCTGCCCCTCAAACCGGTTATTCAGAACGGATTTGAAGGTTCCCTATAGAATACGGAGAGATCGTCACATCTGATTGACATTGACGGTCAGTCTTCCGTGTGATCCCATCAGACTTCATGTTCCAGATCGAGTCTGGAGAGCAGTGAGAGAAATTGGCAGACAATCCATCCGTTCGATTAGCAAACAACCACGTCAGGTTAATCAGTGAATTGGGTACCAATAAATTCCATGCTACTGCGCAGCTCGACGTAAGAAATGACGACCGCTTCCTAGGGTGAGCCAAGTACATTTTGCTTGAGATCCGACGAAATGGAAGGCGTATAAAACATAGCGCGTCCCCCCGATTTCGGAAGTTCAGTAAAATTGCCGTAAAGAAGCGAGAGATGGAGCGGAACTTCAGGCATCCGTGGCAGAGCCCGCCAGTGAAGGAACCATGTCAACCTTCAACCCTTCATCAAGAAAATGTCTGGTGAGTAAGCATCCATTGAAGAGTGTTGCCGGCAGCTCTAAAGATAATAGACAATCAAAACTTTAGACAACATCATTCAGGTCTTGCGCCAGGAGCAGAATGAGACGAGAGATACAGACGGCGTTGATGCTTGAGGTTAGGAAGGTGTTTTGAAAAAACCAGCAAGATTGTGAAGATCTCGCGCGAACTGGATCAGCGCAGGTGCAAAGCAGCACAAATAACGCGGTGCTCCAAAATAGAAGCAAACAATAAAATCTTGCGGTGACGTCTGTGCCTCGCGATCATTGCCAACCCGTCTCCAACGTTGCAACGAGCCACTCGGATCCTCAAAAGTCAGCCACACCAGCTCTGGCAGGAATATCTGCAATACATCTTCAATAAGGTCCATTAATTATCCCCATATTACGCTTCTTCTTAATTGCATCCGACTTGTGAGTCTTGCTTCGAATCCATCTGCCTCTGACCAAATGAATCCAACAGTTTCTGTAAATCAAAGTTCTCCGGCCATCATGGCTTCCGTCAACGATGAAAACCCAGAATTGTCACCTACATCCCCTGGAGAGGACTCGGATGCCGTACTGTCACCTGTCCAAGAACCTGAGCCTATACCAGGCCTCCACGGGGTGCCTGTTCGATGTACGTGACTGCCTTGCATCTTCAGCTTATCGTTTTCACCGGATGAGTGTTGTGTAGGGTACGATGTATGTGCCGTTTCTTTTGTATGACTTTTCTTTAGAAAGCTGACTGTAGTGGCACGACAGGCTGATCGCACAGAGTCCTACACGCGCATTACACCATTTCAAGAGAAACATGATACCAGCGTCGAGTACGTAACTCTGCATAACTATGGTAGCACACACTTCTGACATCGCGACCGGTTATGCAGATTCTTCTACAAACCGGTTACATTGTCTGCACTCGCGTGTGGATTAGTGATCCTGGCGTATGTCGCGACGACGCAGGATGTGTTGGAGGAGGGGAGGGACAAACGAAGAGTGTCCGTTCATCCTTTTTTATCGTAACAATTGCTCAGACTTATGGATATGTAAAGAGGCGTGTACGCAGCAATTGCCGCGTTCCTCGCGTTCTCAATGATCCAATTTCGTGACGGTCCCTTTATACGTCCCCACCCCGCTTTCTGGCGGATTGTTCTTGGTGTCAACCTTCTATACGAGCTCGGCCTCGTCTTCTTGCTATTCCAGGACCTCAACACTGCGCGTGTAATGATGACATATATCGATCCCAACCTAGGCGTCCCATTGCCCGAAAAAAGCTATGCCGAGGACTGTTCTCTAACCGCGCGAAACATCTGGGTACGTCCGTCGTCAGCTGAGATAGGATCATTAGACCAAATGAAGGGGTTCAGAACGCGCTTGATATCTTCTGTGTCGCGCACGCACTTGGATGGTTTGGAAAGGCAATGATATTACGAGATTATTGGTTCTGTTGGGTATGATTCTTTCACGCCACGAGATTTAGCAGGTATTGATCATCAGTTGCAGATCCTTAGCATCGCCTTCGAACTCGCCGAGTATAGCTTGCAGCACCAGCTTGCTAATTTTGCAGAGGTAAGACTTCTATTCCGCAGTTCATATGTTGATTTTTACTTATCCGTTTACAGTGTTGGTGGGATCATGTAAGCGATTTTTAAATTGGTCAGATGTAATTTTCTTAGCTCGCGTTTCAGTGGATTCTCGACGTTCTCCTATGTAATTGGATCGGAACATATTTAGGCGAGTCCTAATGGTTTTGAGGCGTCACACTAATATTTACTATGATATTTAGGGATGAAATTCTGTGAAAAATTCGAAGTTAAGGTGTGTTATTTCTAGATGATTCTTTCGGCATATCGCCTGACGTGCCTGGAACTCGAAGCATTACGAATGGAGAGGTTTCCGCCAAACGCCGGGCCTTCGACCTAAAGCTCGTCGGGTCTTGAGCCAATTTTCACCTCATGATTTCACGGCATTCAAATGGGGGACAGCGACGGACTTCACTCATTTTATCACCGTCGTTGCTCTCCTCGCCGTCTTTCTGGCTGCGGAGCTCAATCCATTCTACCTCAAGGTATGTATTGAGTCACCAATCACTTTCTATTATATATCATGATTAACCTATCGGTGACAGAGCCTATTGTGGATGGAACCCGACCATCCTATCATTATCTCAAGGCTGGCCGGTGTCTTTTTGTGTGCTCTTCCGGCTGTGCGGGAGTTATACCAGTATATCAATGACCCAAGGTGAGCACGGGCTTCTCGTGTCATGTTATGGCATATGAGGATTAATGTAACTCACGTGCGAACAGACGTGCTGTACGTATGGGACAACATGTGTGGCTCCTTCTTGCCACGATTGTGACGGAATTCCTCGTCATTACGAAATGGAGCCAAGGTCAATTCCCGGAGCCCCTCCCCAAGCCAGTCAAATGGGGCTGGACCATTGGGTCTGCTCTATTGGTTCTTTATCCAACTGTTCAAGTAAGCATTTGTTTCCTTTATTTTATTGATATTCTGTTTGTTTGTCATCGTCTCATCACATGTCGCTCACCGTTGATCACCCAGTTTGGCATCCCTAGTGCTCGACGGTACATCCGGAGACATCAAAAGAAGTATAAATCGAAAGCGTCCTGAAGGAAGTTGTTTTGCGCTTGTATTTCCATTCCAGTGAATACCTCTATCGAACTGGTATGTATATGCCGTCAACATTTTGATTATCAACTCCTATAGTCTACCTTACTTCATAATGCTACCTACCTTTTGTCGGAGTCGCTCTTTCTTCATCGCCGATCAGAAATTCTATCGAGGAAGTGGGGTGCTCAAGATTCGGAGTTCAAATGGAATGTCAATATAGATAGTACACTGACTTAACAAAGGTCATTGTCTAGATCTCCATAGACGTCGGAGAAGATGCAGTCTGTGATAGAAGCCAGGATAATCAGGTACGCCAGCAAAAAATTCCTCCAGTTAGCAGTTGTGACAGCTATGCTACCATTGTCCAGTCTGGATGTCTGCTCTTCAGGGTTCCGGGATACAGTATTCACAACGGCACCTTTCAGGAAGCTGATTACAAGACTGCCATTGGATGTTTCTCCGCGTCTTCTCTTTCAATCGATCAGAACAATGTGATATTAGGGTGATATGACTAACCTGGTTATGAGTCTAAATATAAAGCACAACACTCATGAAGTGACTGATGCGCTGAACCGGGGCTGGTACCTTCATCCGAAATTCATCAAGGTATATATTGCCCGAAACGGCGCCCACTGGTCATTATTCTACCGTTATTGATTAACCTTGATGATGATGCATCTGGCGTGGATGATAAGCATACGGGCCGAGCTGAAATTATGACGGTTTATGACGGTGACAGTTTGCTGTGTCCGACATACCAATTATGGATGTAGCCAGCCCTTTATCTGTAAGGGGTGGTTTTATGATTGAATGACCGAAAGTTGCACCGCCTAATGCTTATCTGCGTTGTCAGAAATGCCGTCGGGATATCCAGCAGATTATTCTCAGGCTGACACTTATTCAGAGGCACCGCAATGGCGGTGCGCCGTTGGTGAGCGCAACAGCGACTGAAGCTTTTACTAAATATGGTTAATTTTTAGAATGTTTGCTTTCGTCCTTGAGTCCAAATAAAGGCGCTATCACGGGACACACAGCCACACAGCTACTCCGCACTCGCCTTTGTCACCAACCACCATCGTGTTCACCGTCCACGACCTGCTTGACGCTGATATCTAAACAACATGCCTCGCGCTGAAGGTACCTATTGCAACTGTATATACGTATACTTCACAATACTAATGAATATTTGCATTTAACAGTCGGAACTCCCAAATATGTGGCAAATCAAATGAAGTCAAAAGGCCTGCAGCGCCTACGCTGGTACTGCCAAGTTTGCGAGAAGCAATGTCGAGATGAAAACGGATTCAAGTGTCACGCCGCCTCTGAAGCTCATCTGCGACAAATGCTCGTCGTTGGTGAACATGCTGGGAGCCACATCGCCAACTTCTCCGGTCAGTTTCAGTCAGAGTTCGTTGCACTTCTGTCTAGAAGGTATGTTCATACCCTTAACAATATCACACAGAGTAGCAGTTTAAATAATACATCTATTAGGTTTGGAACAAAACGTGTTCGAGCCAACCAAGTCTACCAGGAGTACATTGCCGACAAGAACCATTTGCACATGAACTCGACTCGCTGGGTCACGCTGACAGAGTTCATAAAGCACCTTGGTAGGACGGGCGTGGCTAGGGTTGACGAGACTGAGAAGGGATGGTTTATCGCATGGATTGATAATAGTCCAAAGGCTCTCGCGAAAGCGGTGCGTACTTATGGTCCGATCAGTATATTCCTCATCACTGACTTTTACCCTTTCGTCGTACAGGAAGCTTCAATGAAGAAGGAGCGTGCGACGGTATCAGACGAACAGCGGGAACGTATGCTCATCGCAGAGCAGATAGAGCGTGCTGCTGCAGAGAAAGACGAGACTTCCGCCTCACCGCCACTAGTAGAAGAGGGTTTGAAGCGCTCAGAGGGTACAGAAAAGGTTGTGATACCAATATCTCTGAAGCCTTCCACTTCTACGGCCCCTGCCGCTACTAGTTTCAAGATGAACGCTCTGAAGCCTGCCGCCAATCCTCTTAAAGCTAACCCTCTGAAGCGGCCAAATGTCTTCAAAACAGCTGCCTCTTCATCATCAAACACTCCCAGTGGCTCCGACAAGCCGAACGACAAGAAGCGACCAGGACCAATAAGCGTTGCAGAGAGTTTGATCGCGGAGGACCAAGCACGGAAGCGAAGACGGATGGAACGTGAGGCGGCTTGAGTTTAGCGTGTGTCCCCTTTGTTGTATTCTGTGTATTTTTATAACCATCCAGTACATATATATAAAGTATCCTGGTAACTTTACTCGGTCTATTGGACTCGAATCGAAATCTCCACCCTACAGGCGAGATGTTCCTGTCTTCGGTTGCCGTCAGGAATTTAGGTGCGCCGCATAAGCCCCTCTTGTCTTGGGCTTTTCTCCGCTTGATATGCCGGCGGCTCGGTATACAACTCTCGAGCGCGTGCAGCTGATTTTAATTGGTGCGGCGACCTGGTGGCTATTGCATATTTTTCAATTGGAATCCGATATTTCTTATTCCTCGATGTCGAAGCGTATTTAGCTCCGATTTTGGCTTCCTCAGCAACTACATGTTGTTTTTATTCGAATGTTAATGTGACTTTTCAAACTGATCATCTCAGCTGTTACTTCGCTACTGTCATCATCAACGGACAGGATTGGTTTCATTCTCTACATCTTTACGAAGCCCATTTGGAAAGCTTTATCGGCAATTGGGTTACCTGGGTTCAAATGCAGTATACAATCAAATGGTACTCCGTTTCCGTCTCGTTAGCCGTGTTTTCACGAGTAACTTACATCTTCACCTCGTGACGTGATCCATCCATCGGCGTGTTTCTTCAATTTAGGGTGGTTAGCAACATCTCGGCGAAACAAACTCTGTGTCATTGGCGGTGCTTCGTTTTCTGTCGGGTGAAATTAAAGACCCTCGTAAGAATTTGGCGAAAAACAATTCACAGGCATATGTGGTGGCTAGCGGTCTCGTCTTATATTCGTATTTTGGTGGGTCGGCCGCTCGCTTGGTTTGTCTCGGTTCATACCTCCTTATGCCAGTCCTTGACAGCGGCTTTTGAGTAAGCACCACTCGCTGCTGAAAGTAACATGCGTGTATTTATCATAACAGGTTGAGATCCGGGAAATAACTCCTGGGTTGCAAAGGTGCCTGTCTCAGTCTGGATTGATAAAATTTTCAGGGCACTTGGATCTCTTGAACCTGCTTTATTTTTTTCTGAGGGGGATTGAAGGATACGTGTGGATTCTTGACGCGGCCCAATTACAGAGCTTTCATAATGTAGGTTAGCGACGGTTATCATTGAATCATCCAAGCTGGCCAAAATACTGGCCTTTATTCGAAACTCAACAATAAGATCAGCTGTCTATAGATGAATTTATTTCATCGTGCATAATTTAGGCCTACCTCCATTGCAGTACAGAACCTTGCTAATCTTCGATCAGCGGAAGCAAATTTGATACGCCTAGCCGAGATCGATCATCGATATCACCGTTCTTGCCGTAGACCAGCGAATGTAACAATGACAAACATCGTACCCATTATTACGATGTAACCGCACAGTGAAATATGGGCGTACAATTAATTAGTTTGCGTGTTTCATTCATGAAGAGTTCGATATACTTTTGATTAATTTCGAAATTGCCATCCCTCTTCAGTATAACTTCCGAAGGTGCCAGGTATTTACTGCCGCTTGGAAGTTGGAAACTTGGAATTAAGTAGTTCTTTCTTTGTGCTTCGAGGCATAGATTAGAATTTTCCTATTGAAGCGAGACCAATTTCGTTCAGAGATTGCATATAGTAGAGCTCCTACCATTGAATGTAATTATCCTTTAGACGAGCAATGACACATGGGAGTGGAAGACGGCGTACTTGAGTGTTCAAGTTATTATCTCTTTCACCTCGTCTAGACTGCATAGCCTTAAGGACATGATCCTCATAGACCGGTACGTATGATGAATAATTGAATCTCTTTCGAGACGCGTGCGGGTGGTGGAGCCTACGAATCTGAAACAGCCGAAACACACGACGAAAAATCACTGAAGCGGATGAATATCTCTCTCTATACCGTAAATACTCCGAAGATACATGTGTGTTTCCATACTTCTGTACAGCGAATACGTACGGATAATGGCTCACGTATTATCTCGAAGCGCAGGTAGAAACGCGTGTGGTGTTAAATGATCGAAAGTAGGTGTTGCCTTTTTGAGAATCGACTACTTGTACCCCTGGGCCTGACGGTCAACTCACGCCGCGTGTCCCACAAAGTTTTCGCGTTTTCCTCGTCCTTACCACCATGTCTCACTATAGAAACCTTTCTCAAACAGACGAACATGAGATGGTTGCTAGTGGCCCATCGACACCACTACACCAGCGTGACGTATGGACGGGGAAGGACGAGTTCATCGACATGGTAACGTGTTTTGAGCGCGTACAGTCTAAGTAATGATGTGCGGTGCTGACGCGTGTTAATAGTATCGCAATGTGTCACCAGTACCTATGAACAGTCCAAGACCATATGTAAACCGCAGCTTCCCTCAATCACCTCAAAAAATGACATCGAAATCACGGCGAACGAAATTGATCATCTTGCTATTGCTGTTTCTCATAGTCGCTATCGCAGTCGCAGTACCTGTGGCTTTGATACTTGGAAAGAAGAATGGCTCTGGCTCTGGCTCTGGCTCTGGCTCAAG
>JASFCX010000127.1:0-19945 GCA_036937015.1 Crucibulum parvulum | reverse complement strand
CCTACTTTCAATACATATTAGTTACTCACTTCTGGACTCCAGACTAAGATCCTGAGTGCATACTCACTCCTAAGTGCTTCCAACTTTAACAGAAATTTCAGCTTGATTGAACCATAATTGGGCTCATTCATGTCTGTTAACTTTAATATCTAATTTTATCTTCTTAATTAGATATCCATCAAAAGCATCTGTTGGTGCTGTCATTTTTGCTATAAGCACTGTATATGGGACAATGGCTTGCTTAGTCAAATTATGTAATTTTGATGTAACTGGTAAATTTGTATTTCAAGGGACTAAGTGATGTATACCTTACTAAGTATTGCTTAAGTGTTTTAAGAGGTTAGCTAATAATTCAAATTTTGATGATCAATCCATCAATTCTTGTGCCTCATTCCATATAAACCCATCACTCTCACATCCATCACCCCATTCTATTTAGATCACTTCATTCTATTTAGATCACTTTTGGGCTTATTGTTCCATATAAATAAACTCAAAATTTCTAACTCTCTGATTTTTTAAAAAAAGATAATAACTCTACTAGTAAAATTGAAAAAATTAAAAACAATTAATAAATTCACTTTTCTTATTTTTTGTACTATATCAGTTTAGTCTCTATTCTCTATACTACTTCAAGTAGATTATATTCATTTTTTTTAGTTTTAGTTTCACTTTTATCTATTTCTGTTAAAAATGCTTTTTATATCTTCTATAATGTTATTTATTTTTAGCTCTGTACTATATTTAGATTACATCACATGATATCAGATCTATTATTAGATCTGATTATATTTTTAGACTACTAATCTTTTATTCTGACACCTGTTAGGATCCTTATATAGTTATATATAAATCTAAAGTTTTAGGATTAAGTCCTCAATTACTTATTTCTGAACTTCAGTTAAGTTTCACTACTTATAATATATGTCAGTTACTTACTTCTGGACTTCAGTTAAGTTTCACTACTTACAATATATGTCAGTTACTTACTTCTGGACTTTAGACTAAGATTCTGAGTACCTACTCACTCCTAAGTGCTTCTAACTTTAATAATTTCTGTAGCTATGCCATTAACTAATGGATAAGTTCTATAAAGATTAATAGAATCCACTACAGTTATGCACTTGCTCATTCCCTATTAATAATGCACAGTTGATTTCTATTTGTATATCTTTGGTTAGCCATTAACTCCTCAATAAGTTTTTCATAATTTAGTCTATTATTTATTATTTTAAAGTTTATCATTATAATAAATAGTTTCAATCAAGAAAGTTTTTGTTTATACTTGTTTAGATTTTCTACATCAGTTTGCTATTGTTATATTTGGCCAAGCAAGTATGATATTTATTAGAAAATGAAAATAATATTTTTATATTACTGTCTATAATTTTAAATGAATTTATGGAATAAGCTTTTAATTTCTTAAAGTATTTTTGCAGTATAAAATTATTATTTATTATTGATTTATAATGATCAATAATATCTTAATGTACATCATTGAAAAGTCCTAAAAAATACCTCTTTAGTAATACTAAAATTGCAAATAAAGTATTAAATAACCCCTATATTTATATTAATAAGCAAAGTTCAAGTGGTTAGTTCAATAGTCCAATTGGAGTCCACTCAGACTGATTCTGGGCAGAGTCCAGAAGTTCAGATGTCCACACTGGGTTAAATCACCAGTTCACCTGGATTTTGCCTTCATTTTACTTGGACTTTTACTCAAAAATGCTTTTTAGTTCAGGTGGACTCCACTGAACTCCATAGGATTTTACCCAGAGTCCAGTGGAGTCTGCCTGGATGAGGGGGCTCAGTATAAAGTACTCTATTGACCTTAGTCCTAAATGAACCTAATTTTCACATTTTATATCTAAACATTATATTGTTATTGAGATAGGGAGGAAAGGTTGTCCTTAGAAGCTGGAAGGGAATGGTGGCATAACCCCAGTTTCTTGACAAAAGCTAAGCTAATTACTATAGAGTGGCATCTAATGTCAAGCAGTAAAAAGATAACAAAGGGGAATTCAAAAAAGGAAAGGTCACTCATAGAGAATTTACTATAAAGATGAAGAATGGAAAAGACATTGTGGATAGAAGATATGTATAAGTCAATATCCTTATCCTCAATAGAGGACAGAACTTGCACAGCTCCAACAGTTACTCTGGGCACAACTGCCTTCACCATTGCTTCTATAAGTGAAGTGTAGGAGGTAGCATTAGGCCAAGTATTTACTTTCTTTATGGGGCAGGTATCTGAGTGATGATCAATATAGAAGATATGGCAGCATGTATATCCATTATGCTTATTGAGGAGCTTTTCCTCAGTGTTTAAAAGTCTGGGAAGGAACCTCTTTTCATTGTTGAAGTTGATTGGGGAGTGTTTCAATGGTGGGTCTAAGAGCCTGAAGAGTAGATCCTTCTTTTTATTATGTTATGCATATCAGATAGACTGAACCTGGTCAATAAGTCACTGCATATAGATCTTCTCTCCATAGAGGTGGTTATTATATTCTGCTACCTTCTGTGCCCACTCAGTGAATGTCTCCACTGCATAGGAGGTCCTTATCTTTGATAGCAAGCTTAAGGTTAACATTTATGTTAGCCTTAAGGTGGGCTTTAAATGTAGTAAGTCAATCCAAGGCATATATGGGAGAGATAGTATGAAGCATGGCATTGAGGTTCTTGAATTCAAACTTCTAGTCTATAAAGCCTTTGGAACCTTGCATGGACAAGAGAATTTTATTTTAGATTTTTATTGCCTATTTCTTTAGAAGCATTAGCTTTACTAGCTCTATCAAGTATATTTCATAGGAGAAACTATCAATACATGTGCTGTTACTGTGGTATTATGCAACCAGCCAGGGTTCTAGCATAGCATTAGCTACAAGAGAGATAATCTCTTCAGACTTCTTTTCAGAATATTTGGTGAAGCATTGACAGGCAATTCCCTAGTTATAAAATATAAGTGGGTCAATATGGCTTGCAGTAAGCATTAGGCAGTTCTTGATTTTGTAAAGAACCTTTACCTTAGTAAAAGATCTGATGTCAAGTCCATAGTAGTAGAAGTTGGAATGGTAAGGAGGTATATATGTGTCTAGCCCTTGTAACAGTTGGTTGAGAGAATGTTAAAAGGAAATATTGGTGTCAAGGATGATGATAACAGGTCTAGATCAGAATCAGGTGTTGTTGATCTATGCAGAGAAGAGAAGTTTAGTCTTATAGCTCACTCTCCATCTAGCTTCACCTCTGGTAAGTAGTGGGGTGGAGATAGAGGAGGTGTGTTGAGACAGCTTGATGATGTTTTAAAAAAAGTAAAAGGCTATCATATTCCAGTAGCCTCACTGAATCAAATAAGAAGGATAGGATGAAGGTATTTTTGTTGTCAGTAGTAAAAATGAAATATACATATTATAGATAGAATGTAAATATGGATCTTTATTGCCAGTAGTAAGAATGAAGTAATGAAGGTGAAAGGTACAGCCTTTTATAATGAAGGAGCAGAGAAAGGGATAGATGGAACCATAGGTTTTTATAACCAAATAAATATGAAGGAGGTGCATTGATGCTAGATAAGAACAGTATATATATGCATCAGTGATGAAACTGGCTTGAGTAGGTTATGTGAGGGCCAGGCTTACAGATATTCATTGGTCATTAATGATTAAAACTTTATAACCCTGAAATTGATTAGAAACTCTTTAAAATTGAGTTTACTAGATATCTATTAAAATATATATTATTAGTCTGAACTTTATTATCTGAAGAAGAAGATGAAATCGTTGAAATTGATAAATCTGAAATTGAAGATGGAAAACTTCTTCTAATTGTTGATGTAAATCAGGAAATTGAAATTAGAAATTTTCAGACCAAATTGTTTAAATTAGTTGAAAAACAAATCAAAGCTAAAAATTTATTGAAAGAAACCTAGTAGTCAAAGAAAATAGTTGAAAGGAACTTAAAGATAGAACTATCACTTGGATGTATTGGATTTACATACCAAAAAACAAGAAATTCTAAGAAGAAATTATTTATCTTTATTATAATTTAACTTTAACTAAATATCCAGAATAATATAAAATTCAGGAATTAATTAGATGGACTTACTCATGGCCCAAACTACAAGCTGACACTAGGTAATACACTAATAGATGCAAAGTTTGCTAAAGGACTAAATCAAATTAAATATTATCAGCAGTACCATTAGTACTAAATGCAATTTTGATAAAACTATAGAAAATAATGTTAGTAAATCTAATTGGACCCCTTCCAGAGTCATTAAGATCCAATACCATTCTTGCCATAATAGACCAATTTACTAAAGCAGCCAAGTTTATCCCCATAAGAATCAAAAGTACATCAATAAGAGTTATTAAAGAATTCAGAGATTATATCTTTAGAAACCATAGATTACTGAAATAAGTTATCAGTAATTAAGAATTACAGTTTACTTCTCAATTTATGAAGGATTTATTTGGATTACTCAGAATGACACAGAACTTATTGATAGCATATTATCTTTAAATAGACAGATAAATAAAAAGAGTCAATTAAAAAGTTAAACTCTATCTCAGAATATTTATTAACTACTAATGAGACAACTAGCCTGAATGGATGTCTTTAGCCAAATTCTCCTACAATGATAAAGTTCATATATTAACCAGATATTTACCATTTCCCCTGAATTCAGGACAATACCCTTGGAAAGGGATTGAACCTTCAGAAATGGTTAAACTCAATTGATTCAAGAATTTATTAATATAATGATATGTACATGCTAAGAAGCTAAAGCATTGCTTAAAATCACTGCTGAAAATATGAAATACTTCTATGATAGGTCAATAAAACAATTATGGAAATATAAATCTGAAGATAAAGTTTATTTAAAAGAAATCAAGATTAATACAGATTGACCAGCCAAAAAACTGGAAGATAAACAATATAGACCATTCAAAATACTTGAGAAAGTTGGGTCATCAGCTTACAAGATAAAATTACCAGTTTAGTAAAAACATAAATATCCAGTTTTCATAAATCTTTGTTAATACTATTCATCAACCTTCTAGAATCAGAAACCACTCCTATCCCCAAATATCATTAATAAAACCTCTGAATATGAAGTAGAGTCTATTCTTGACAGCCAAATAGATTATTAAGGATGAGAATATTACTGTCACATAGTTATAAAATACTTAGCAGATTGGAAAAACTATTTAAAAGAGTCTAGATTCTGGAAACCAATTGGTAACCTAGAAAATAGCCTTGAATTAGTCAAAGAATTCCATAAAAGCCACCCCACTGCATTATAATTATAAATATGCTTCTTATTGTATCTTGATATTCATACAAAACTACATACAGAACTTCTGGAATGCTATAGTCTTCAATATAAAAACAGATACAATTATGAGCATTACAATCAGGAGTGCAATTTCACTCATTATTTTTACTATCTTCTTCTATATTATATATACTATCTACTTCTTTGACTGCCATATACCAAATAACCTACTTAACAAACCAATATCTCTTAGAGCAATGGGAGAAGTGGTAGCAGAAGCAGTCTAATTATAAGGATATGATTCCTAAAGGGGTGTAATATTATGAACTGTTTATTTTTAATTACTCTTTTTTTTCTTTTAATTATTGAAATAGTTTCTATAATTTTGAAATAAATACAAACAACTAGCCCATATTATAAACATAAAAAATAACATACATTATTAGTTTACATTTCATTTCAATTTATTAATAGTATAATATATTTATAATATATATTACAGTATATAGCTGCAGTGCATAGTTATAATTATTAAATACAAATGTAGTACACATTTCTTAACTCACTTTTTATATAATTCTTAGTGACTTTTTATAAGTTATCTCTCTAGTATAAATAGTAGTAGTTAGCAGGAGTATTCTATAGTCTTTAGCTGATTGTTTTATATTGCTAATACTATCTACTCTATACTCCATTTTCCTCTCTCTTCTATAAGTTATTAGTTTATATATCAACCTTGGCACTTTCTTATATAATTTATATTGATATATCCAACATCTAACTACCATCAAATATTAAAGTTGGAAGTGCTTAGGAGTGAATATATACTTAGGAACTTAGTCTGAAGTCCAGGAAGTAAGTAACTGGTATATTATAAGTAATGAAATCTTATCTAAAGTCCAGGAAGTGAGTAACTAAGGACTCAATCCTAGAACTCCAGGTTTATATACAACTATAATAGGGATTCTGACAAGTATCAGAATAAGAGATTATTAGTCTAAAAATAGAATCAGATCTAATAATAAATATTATATCATGTGATATAATCTAAATATAGTACAGAGATAACAATAGAAATAGTTATAGAAGATATAAAGAGTGTTTTTAACAAGATATAATATCAGGCTGCTTTACTAACTAAGAAAATTGCTGCATAACTGGCTTATAGATGACTTTACATGAACTTGAATATCAGCTAAAAGAGTATAAACAGGTAGTTTTGCATATTTATTAATTGGAACAATATTGGCCAATAGTAATGAAAGACACTTCTTTAAAAACAGTTATATTTTGAAATTGTCTATATACATTATTTCAGGCTTACTATATTCTTAAAGATTTAATAACTTTCATATCTCAGTCAGTCCAAGCTCAAACTATAAATATGCCTTAGTTGCAACTAAATTCATAATATATGCTTCACCATATTCATTTGTTACTGTTAATAAGCCAATAAATACTGAAACACCATTAACTTGAATAATATATTTTGTAATCTTATATGAATAATCTATAGCACAAATCCAAGTACTGAGCATTGCAGTATATTGATATAGGATTCAATAAGCTAATCATATAGGTCATAAAACTATTAAAGACATGGAATATAGCCATCATATCCTTGATAATCTGAAAACAATGAAAATGGTTTAAATTTTTAATTATTCTAAGAATGAGTCACATGTGTATAATCAAGAATACCCAAATATTGCAAGTACAATTGGTTAAATTTATGAAGATGCAGTATATGTAACAAGTCAGAAAATTGCTTTATACCAAGTTGAAAAAGAAAGTGCTTCAAAGTAAGTATTGATGTATATAAAGTACTTTAGTGAGTTAATACCACTGAAATTTCAGTAGCAAGTGCTTTTAGAAGCATTTCCAAAATATAAGAGTTTCAGCTTATAAATGTAACATTTTTCTTTCCAGAATCAGTTTTATATTTGAAATAGCAGTAATGAGCAGCAATCATTCAAAAGCAATTCTCTAGATCTATACAATACCTAAGCCATTTTTGAAGGCCATTACAAGTGAGGTTTACTTATTTACAGCTGGAATATTTAATATTAACAAGTAACTGAGGATTTCAATAAAAAACTCTTAGCTCATATAATGTCTTAGGCTCAAGAGTTTGGACATACATCATCTGAGACCATTTAACTTTCTTTAGAACTCAGAAGTTTTGAACATTATTATAAAAGCTCAAGTTTCCATTTTTATCCTTTTTTTGGATAATTTTAAGAATCTGATTTATATATATAGTAAACCATTTAGGAGCCAGTAATTTCTTCTCAGAATTCAATGGAGCTTCATCATTTCAAATTTTAAGAATAGGGTCTTGAGCATCCTCATCATTATTATGCTTAATATCCCCAATAGAAAGATGAAGCTCTTTAGTATTAAAATCACTATCTGTTACATCTTGGAACTTTGCACTCACCTTCTATCCTTCCAACTTCCTTTGAACATTTCTTCTATTCTACCTTTTAATTATGATCATTATTTTTCCTTATTTGTATCAGTACTTGACACTCAGCTCCCTGGTCTGATTGGACTGCTTGGACTCTGAACAGAATCCTAGGACTCCAAGTGGACTCTGATCAGACTACTAGGACTCTATTAATAATATATACTTAGTTAATACTTTTTTTATCCAGTCCAAGTGAAGTCCAAGTGAAGTCCAAATGAAGTCCAAGTGAAGTTCAAGTAGTCTGAGTGAAATCTGAGTGAAATTTAAACAATCTGAGTAAAGTACTTGTAAAATTCAAGATTAGGTGTTACAGATCACTAGTAAGCTTATGTACATGACTATTGCTATTTATTACAACAGCAATAAAATCACAAGAAAAAAAATAAAGTTATGAAAAAAGATTTACATGTACAAATAAATAGATTTATTTATATGTATTTGATTTGATTTTAATTCCATTTAATATGCTTGAATTTGATTGAAGAAAGTTGTTAAGTGCAAATATTTGTATATATTTGTTAATATCTCAGATTGTAGAGGCTATTAATAGTAATATAATATTATTGTTTTCACTGAAATTGAATAAGAATTGCACCTGCAAATTGCAAAATACTGACCAAACCACAAGTTTTTTTTATATTTGTTGACATTTATTATTAATAATATTGAGACCATTAATATGTTGTAATTATGTATTTAATTTTTAAGTATTATCATTATTGTAATAAATGATTTTAAATACAGAAGCATTTATTTGTACTTATTTATATTGTCTGGCATTATTTAATTTATCCTGATTTCTCTTAATTTAATTTGATTTTTTTGATTTTATTAGATAGTATTAGTACCAGTAGCTTTATTTGTATTAGTTTGGTTTTGTCTGTTCTATTTGGTTGTTTATATTTTTAATGGTATTTTTACCAATTTATTTCAAATTTATATGATTATTACCACTAATGTTATAAATACTGTTAGTAATAACTTTTATTTGTATCTGTTTTAATTTGTCTGTATGTATTTGAATTTTTTTTGAATTTTATGAATTTATTTCAAATTTTTATGATGATTATTGCTAATGTTATAGATAGTATTAATAACAGCAGCTGTTATTTGTTCATGTTTTGAATTGTTTTAACTTGTCTGATTTTTATTTTGTTTTTCTTATTTTTTAAAGTCCTGAAAAATACCTCTTCAATGCTACTGAAATTATGAATATAATATCAAGATATTCCTTATATTTATATTAATAAGCAGTTCAAGCAGCCAGTCTGATGGTTCAATTGGACTCTGATCAGACTAAGTCTGAGTAGAGTCCAAAAGTCTGAATGTCCAAGCTGTGGTCCAAGTACAGTCCAATTGGATTTTGCTCAGACTTCATTTCATTTTACTTTTATAATACTTCATAATATTTTTCAGTCCAATTGGAGTTCTAGGATTGTACAAGGATTTCCCTTGAAGTCCAAGCAAAGTCTGATTGGTGATATGACCCTACCAATTCTCCCCTCATCCCCTTGCCTTTCTTACCTTCCAGCACCCCATCAAGCCTTTTCAGCACTTACCAACTTTACTGATGGCTGCAGGGCCAACAGCCCTACCTCTAGACCAACCTTCTCAACTACCACAAATTACTGAGCATCACCCACCCAGATCATTTCCAATGTTTCACATTATCATCCATACACTAGCACTACTACTTACCAGGACTGCCAACACATTTCTAAATGTGATCACACTCCTCATCCCAGCCAAGGATATTACACACAACCTTAGATTGCTTCACATAGGTTACTAATGCACACATGGCTGGCAAGTGCTCACTCATCACTTGCACCCTTTTATTTCTACAATTGCCATATGACTTTATCTACATGTACCATACAATTTCACACCACATGACCCCTGAAAACCCACTTTCTTTCTGCTCTGAGTTATAGACAATAACTAGCCATAGTACTATAAAACCCTCATATATCTATAGATGCTAGTTATGCTTATATTTTCTCTTTTGATCTTCAGTCAAATATCTTATATCCTATCTCAGTATCTTCTACATACTGGATTTGATCCTCTTCAATTATATCTGTCTTAACTCATCTATATTGGCTTGGATCTCTTCTATATCCTTTCAGATCATCTCCTTGCTGTTGAGCCTTGCTCTGGCCAGATCTTCCACTCCCAATTGATCCATTGCTTGCCTTCTCCCCAGTAACTTGCTCCTAGCTGTCAAGCCTCTGCTCCAGCTATCAAACTCAACACTTACCCCCAAAACATTGTTGTACTGTCCTAAGGTGCTGTGCTATCCTTAGTAACTTACTGCACATTCATTTCTCACCCAGTGGCTCTCAAAACAGATTTGGTAACCATACCAATACTATACTAAGCTCTATCAACAGGTTTTGGACTGGGTCTAACAATTGGACAAGGGAGCTTAATGATAAGTACTCATTTGTATACATATTTCATTACTATAGTTCTCTTACAATTGATTTTAGTTTTGCATAGCCCTTCCACATCATCCCTTCTGATATTCCATTTCACTCATTCTGCTACAGTTAATTTATTTAGTCTCTATGCTACTATTATTACAGTCTTTTTATATTACACTATTATTCCATCTCCCATTCATCCTTAGTTATCTTCTATAATATAAATATTCTCTGCTTATAGCCTATGCTCCTCAGTTGGAATATAAAATTAAATACTTTACTCTGCTATCTATCTTGCTCTTATTATTAAGACTTATATCTGATAATAACTTTAATCCTCCAACTTGCTTCCAACCTTCTCATTCTGACTACTTGCAAATACTAGGACACTGAATAAATTGCAAAAGGCACAGCATATAAGCTGAAGCCAATATCCATTTAATATATCTTCCATCTCACCCCAGTATCCTTCTACTGATTGACATTTTGTGCCACAGTGCACATATCCTTGAATATGACAGGTTTGCCACCACAGAAAACCTTGTCTTTGATGTATGCCAAAAGACCACAGTAGAATGCACAGCAGAAAGCATGGTTGTTGTAGTTGACAAGGCCTTTGAATTTGTTAAATGTGATATTGTATTTGATGATCTGCTGATTATTGGCCATCTTGAGATTTTCCATTTTGGTCTTGGCATCAGTGACAGGGTCAGTGGGGCCAAAGTTTTTTTGGAGGATTCCCAGGAAGACATTATAGTCATTCATCCAAGGCATGTCCACATTGCCCTCCAGGTCTAGCTGGAACCATTCCAGTGCAGGACCTTTTAAGTAGGAGAGCATGAAGTTGACCTTAGATTTGTTATACTGATAAGTGTAAGCCCTGTTCCAGAAGTAGAGCTGGTTTTGGAGAATGAATTGCTAAAGCTTTTTAGGCTCTATACTATCAAAGATGTCAGCTCTTAGACTTTAGCTTTACTATCATCTGAAAAGTGCTTCTTCATAGCTTGTACAAAAGTGTGAAGGATGCAAGTTGTCATATATTCAAAATGTTTTGAACAAAGACATTATTCTGTCACTGCAGGAATTGTGTAAGAACTTGGGACAAATGTACATCCAAATCATGTGACAGATAAGATTAGATTATGCCCTGATCTCTATTTATGATTACTGATTCTCATAGAATCAATTATGCTTATACTACTATATATCCCTATGCTTTCCCCTTTATACTTATGATTCATATCTATGCTATCCCTTATGACTTATGCTTATAACTCTATTTACTATACTATGACTGCTTTATGACTTTCTTCCATGCTTTATGATTCCTCTATATGTTTTTATGATTCTTTTCTATGCTTTATGATTCTCCTTTATGCTTTATGATTCTTTTTATGTCTTATGACTTATTTTATATCTTATGGATTACTCTGAATCATTTTGAGTGACTACTTACAACTCAGTTTGACTTTTTATGAGCCCACTTAAGTTTATATGACTCATTTTATAACTCCTTATTACCTTTCTATATATTTATGAATCATTTGGACTTAACACTAGTTACAAACATGGGACTCATTCTTGTACATGATGACTCACATTAGGTGGAACATCTTTATGTAATCAGATTCCATAGTAGTATATAAGGACTATGATTTGGGGTTTTTTTTAGTGTCATACCTCTGAGGTAATCATAATACCTCTTATCTGGAATTGTCAGTGAAGTAATTCAGACTAGTATAACTGCTACTAGGGAGTTTCTAACCCATCCTTCCCAATTCATTGGTCAGTAGTACAGTTACTGCTTCCAATTGAATACTCTTTATACTACTCTCTTATTGACATCTGTGTCTATAAGCCTCATTCACCCTCAGCCTACCAACAGGCTACATCTACATCACTTTCATTTATATTACTAATGTTTAGCAGATTATAAAGTCAAGTCAGTTCAGCATGTCAAGTCAAGTTCAGCATATTAAGTCAAGTTTAGCTCAGCACACCAAGTTATAAGCTTCTGATAAGCTTCATGTTACATCAAGACAGTTACCATATCCAGGTATTAGTAGTCCAATACTACTTTTACCAGCAGCCACTCCAGCATCTATATTATATTCAAGGTTCCTACACCTTATTGCCAGATCTTTACTCCTCTAGCTCAACCAACTCATACTGCCTTTTGGATTATTTGTGTAGAATTGCAATATTCACTCTTTCCCCAAACTTACTTGGGATAGCATGAATAATGACACTTCTGTGATTCTCAAAAGCAACATTTTTCCTGTTTAACAGAGTAAGATCAGTGGAGTTATCAATGTTGGATCTAGAGTTGTCAAAAGGATCATTACTGCCATCATTGCCATTATAGTCATCACCATCACTGTTGTCACCATCATTATCATAATCATCATAATCTGGGGAACAATTGGGTGGTGGGTTGTAGCCATTGTTGTTATTGTCATTGTTATCATCATCATCATCACCTCCATCACTATCACCATCTGGGGGTGGTGCTGGGGTGTGGGCAATGGAAGGATTAAGCAAAGCTGTTGAAGGGAGTTCTGATGATGAAGGCATGAGAGTACTAGGGCAGGACAAATTAGCTTGGGGTATAGGAGTAGACAAAGTGTATTGAGTTGCTAGGGCTGATGCCAGAGCAGGAGTTCAACCTGTCTTAAAGTTCTTGGTGTTGTGTAGAGTATTGGAGAAGACTGTAGTAGCAGTAGCCATAATGAATAGATTCAAAGTATGAGTTCAAATATACTGTCAAATAGTGGAATGTTGGAAGATAGCAGAGGGATATTGGATGAAGCAGAAGGGGGATTGTATAGACATTGGCTTTAGCTTATATGCTGTGCCCTTCATATCTATTTGGTGTTCTAATATTTGCAAATAGTCAGAATAATAAGTTGGAAGCAAGTTGGAGGGTCAAAGTCATTATCAGACCTAAGTCTTATAATGAGGGTAAGGTAGATAGCAGAGTAGAGTTTAACTTTTAACTTTAATCTTTGAACTAAGGAGTGGAGGTTACAAGCAGAAGATATTTATACTATGGAAGATAACTAGGGATGGACTAGAGATGGAATGATAGTATGATATAGAGGGGCTGTGACAATAGTATCATAGAAACTAATAAGTTGGTTATAGTGGAATGAGTGAAGTGGAATGTTGGAAGGGATGCTGTGTAAAGGCTATGTAACTGAAATCAACCATAAGAGAATTATGGTGATGAAACATATTTACAAATAAGGAAGGAGGAAGATCAAGAGCAGAAAGTTGGACAGAAGGAGTGTCAGAAAGAATGTTGGAAGGACAGAAGGTGGGCATGAAGTTCCAGGAAGCAGAAAATCCTACCAGGAGTCTGATTTTTCATTTCTGAACTCATATTAGGATAATCAGTTTGGGATCCATAAAGATCTAATCATAATACAGTCAAATACTGTGGTTTTATAAATATACAAGCAGAGAATCCTATCAGGAGTCTGATTTTGTATTCCTGAGCTTATATCAGGATGATCAGTTTGAGATCCACAAAGATCTTATCATATTACAGTTAGATACTATATGATTTCATGGGTGTGCAAGCAAAAAATCCTATCAGAACTTCAATTTTACATTTCTATACTCATATTAGATAATCAGTTTGAGATCCACAAAGATCTAATCATAATTAAGCTTTTTATTGAATAGAATAGTGTAATATTTAATAAACTCACCTGAAGTTTCAATATAGAGCTGTATATATAAAGGGATGTAGAAGAAATAAAGGGAAAAAGTGTTTTGATTGACCAAAACACATTTTTTAAAGAGTGTGGGAATATATATCCTAATTAATGCTTGGTGTAGATGCCAGCTGCTATCTTCATGTAAGCAGGTTTACATAAGCTTGCTATCTTCATATACTGTACTATTACAACCAAGTGTTCAGTTATGTGTCACAATGGCTGTGAACTGAACACTTGTCAAAAATATCATGCATCACAGCCCCAAATGAACACTTGGGCAAAAGAGTTGTAAATATACTAAAAATCCAAAATTTCCACTCAATTTGGGATAAATCAAGCTCCCCTAGTGATTCAGTATCAATCCTGGACTGATTAAAATCATATAAAAAATACTTTAAAGCCCACTAATTATTGTCTCATCAGTGATGTGCAGCAAGCAAGAACATCCACATTTGCAAAAAAAAAATTGCTGGTCCTGGCAGACCATGAACACTGTCATGGTCACAACCCAGTATGAACTACTTTACCAGTAAACACTTTGCATAATATGTTATATCCCATGAATACTTGATTGTAATAGTATAGTAATTCTGCTTACTATTTTCATGTAATCTTGCTTACATTGGAGGTCAGCAACATCACATGGGGCTGTGGCAGTGATTGTCATGCTTTGTCACACAGCCCATCAAAAACCTGATACATAGATCTTTCAATATTTTCTCAATGGTTTCTTAACCATTTTGCATGTGGTTTTTTTTAAAAAATACACTAAGTTATTGTCTATGAATACAAATCACACAAAAAAATGGTTTTTTTCAGTAAATGTAATGTAAAAAACATATATTACTATGTATATCAGATACTTATACCACTAGGCTAGTAATCAACACTCTTTTCATCTGAATGAAGAGTTATTAGCTTAAAAATCATCATAACCTTCAAGCACCTCTTCATCATTCTCAT
Source organism: Crucibulum parvulum (assembly GCA_036937015.1). Taxonomy (NCBI): domain Eukaryota; kingdom Fungi; phylum Basidiomycota; class Agaricomycetes; order Agaricales; family Nidulariaceae; genus Crucibulum; species Crucibulum parvulum. The sequence continues at coordinate 5,086 of JASFCX010000127.1, read as the reverse complement.
CAATAGGTAATTTCCATCTCTGTTCATTATATGAGTTAATGATTGCTGTAAGTGCTTCTTTGAGCTCTCCAACCCTGGAACCATTATTCATATTTCAAGGCATTGAGGCACCTAGGCTTTTGAAAGCAGAAAATTGTTCTCTTAATTCATCTCCTTTCATTTTATTAATTTCATCCCTGTCAAAACAGAAGCTGATACTAGCCACTTCTTCTGCCTTCTTTTTCTTCTGATCCTTTACAGTATGATTTTTAGCAATTCTTTCCTCATTGTGTTGAACAATTTTTTGCAATCTATTTTTTTCACCTGTATCTTTCTGATATGCAAGTTCTCATATATATTTATGAGTTTCCTCTGTGAAATTTGCATCCATAAAAGCTTTTGTATTGTTTTGCCCATACATAGCTCTTGCATTATATTGAGGAAGAGTAAGCTGAGGCTGACATCATATGAGAACCCTAAACTGTCCTAATGCTCTCTCATTTACATCATTGGTTGATGGCATCCATGCCATATCTTTCTCTTTCTGTGTAGCTTCATCAATTAAGTCATCTGGTAAATATTCAGATGAAAAATGCTTCCATAACTTATGAGCACCTTTGAAAAAAGCAACTATGGCAGGCTTTAAATGAGGAAGTTCTGGTGCAAGTTTATTTATCTTATCAATAACCTCTGGTGAGTGCCATGGTGCTTTATTAAATGTTCCAGTTTCATGCTCAACATTATATCAATAAGAAAAGTAGGATCTTCAGTTATGTAATGAATAAAGGATAAAATATCCTTATTTAATGGCCCTAAGTTTAAAGCATTTAGAGTTGGATCCTCTTGTATAGCTTGCATATATGGATGTGATACTGCTTGTGCATATAGTGTGATAACTGCAAATTCAGTTCATGTGGGAATATTATTTAGTACATTAACAAAGTTCATCTCTATATGACTGTATTGAACTTTATTTTTTTTTTCTATTCAGCATATTCCATATAAGCAAGAAATTCATCTTGATAAACTGTAAGTAATGCAGCTGCCTCAAAATGAGTCTGAAATCAGGTGTTGGATGTATCTGGGAAAGTAAAAGTTTTTCCAGTTTTATCTTTCCACCAAATACAAAAACATTATAATGACCACTTTTATCATTTTTATTATTCAAAATATTACCTGCAAGTTTTGTAACTTTAACAGCACCCCTAAAGGAGTTTTTTGCAGCATTTTAAACAGCCTCATATTCAGTCTCATCTTTAATGGGTAAATCTTTAATAATGGCTGCATTGGCTTTATTTGGGAGAAGCACTGATGGCATTAATACATTTTCACCCCAGAACTTGCTAAGTGATTTATATCCACCAAGAACAGGATTCAAATTTCTATGACAGCCACATCCAACCCAGATGAAGAGCTTAAAAAATGCTCTTTCTTGGTCAGATAATTGCTTAAATTCATGTTTCCCAATATCTATGACAAGCTTTGCTAGCATTTCAGATCTGTGCTCATTCTGCTTAAGTTCACCAAGCTGATTTCAAGCATTAGATCCTCCAACTTTGTTCATCATCTCATTATTTGCATTAATGATTTGAGGCATTAACTTATCAGTTGGATCATTTGGCATATGCTTCCCTCCAAGCACCTGATATGTTGCTGCTTTTTTTTTTACCCATAAGTTCAAAATCTTTTTTCTCCTTTGCACAATGATCAGAATGCATCCCAATCAGTTTTGTATATATTTCAACAAGGCAAGAAAATACATTTTCCTTCTTTGCAGGTGGACTGTTGTTAAAAATATTGGCAATATTTTGCAATTGATCATCCCAATATTTTATAGCTTGCTCACCACTTCCATCTAATGACTGCTCAATTTCTAAAAAACATGTAACCTGAATAGCTTTGCCATCAGAGCTTTCTGTTTTAGAGTTTGCATATCAAGAGTTATAATTTAGATTTTTATGTGAAGTTCTATTAGCACTGAATGTAAGAGCCTCTGCTGCATTCATCTTATATCCTAGCTGTATACATGCAGCATAGTATCCTTCCTTGATAATCTGACCAATAGTCCAAGGACAAAGATGTCCAACTGCTGTAATTCCAGCTGTATTTAATACAGCAAGCATAACATCCATGACATTTTCTTGTGATATATTGGCTTGAATAAGAGTATAGATAAGATCTTGAGTTTCATTTGAATAGACCCCTTTATTCAAAAGATAAAACATACTGTGCTCTTTAGTCACTTTTTCCTTGATTCTCTTTATAACATTCTCCCTTATTTGTGCAGAATGTACTGCTTAATGCCTGAGATTGTAATTTTTACACAATAATTGAGATTTCTCTAGTTTATATTGCTCCTGAGAAAGATTGAGCTTTGCTGAAAGTTTATGCATTGTCTCTGAAAGTTTTTTGTCCAGTTCTTCATTAGCATTAATGATGGACTTAACTCCTTCAGAGGAAATGCCATTTTATTTCTTTATCTGCTTGATCTTTGCAACTTTTTCAATTTGAATGAATTTCAAATTTTTTATTTCTTCCTTAACAACTTTCTTGCACTTTTGTTATGAAGTGGGATGGACTAAGGGTGTGTGGGGAAATGTTGGAATAGGGGTGGGAAAAAGATCGGACAGACTTGGCTTCAGCTTATGTGCTGCACTCTTCACAATCTATTTGGGTGTCCTAGATTTGTTGAGTAATTGGATAAGGTAGAATCAGAATTATAGCAAAGGCACAAGGCCTAAGACTACAAGGGCAGATAAGATGGAAGAAGTGCAGAATAAGTCAGGGATGTAGAATGTATGTTGATATTCAAACTGAAGTTCCCAGTAGTACAAACTGAAGTATTTATACTAACTAAACTTATTGTCCATATAAACAGGGATTGGAAACAGGATGTGAGATATAACACACAATATTAAGTAATGACATAATAAAAGGATTGGGTTAATGTGCATAAGAATGTGGGGAAAAGGATCATGTGATAAAATTAATTGTCAGTACCAAATATAAATGTCATGGAAACAATAACTAGGAAACAATATACAAGAAAGGAAATAGTTATTGTTAGAAACAGAAATAAGCGGAAGGTGCATGAAAAGTGCAGAAAAGGTTTCAGGTTGTAACAACTTTACAGCACATTGGTGAGTGTGCCTCTCATTTCACAATTCTTGATAGGTCTTTTGATAGCACTTTATTTGACTGAAGAGCTTCAATTCAAGAATGGAAATCTTTCTTTTAGAACTAGCCAACTTTTCTGTTAGATCAGAAATATAAGCCTGAGAGTGTGAAAGCTCTGTTATAAGAGATATATTATTACTCTCTGCCTCAGAAAGCTTGTCACAGCAAGTCTGTAGTGCTTTCTGTATATCAAGCTTATTTGCAGAAGGTCTTTCTCTAGCACTTTCCAGCTGAGAAATCTGGGAAGCAGTCCTGCCTTTCTTAGATAGCATAGTTAAAACTTATGTTTTAATACTGAGAAACAATAGTTGAGAAGTTTTTAAGCAGTAGTATCTGAGTAGCAATATCAGAGTAGCAACACCAGAGCAATATCAGGGCAGCAATATTAGAGTTCTAAGCAGTAATATTGCAGTTGAATCTGCAAAGGTTAATAGGGCAATTTGTAGCAAATAATATCAAGAGAGTCAAGTTCTAAATATCAAGTCTATCAATAATAAATGTGATTAGAGGGCTTTGAAAAGCAGTTACCAGTTCAGTTCAGGCTATATTAGTTCAGGCTATATTAAACAAATTAAATGCATCTTGTAATTAGCTAGCTGCAGAAAACACATTTAAACACCTCAAATTACTTACCAGATTCAAGATTTGATATTCTCCCAAGTCAGATAATAAAGAGGAGAAGTTCACAGTAAGATCAAGATAAGATCAAGGCAAAATCAAGGCAACTATCCAAGTTAAGCAATATAAATAGGTGAAATATGATATATGGCTTACATTATATGATTATATCACCAATATCAAAGCCAATCAGGATATCAGAGTAGCTGGAAGGTTGTATTGAATGTGATAAAAGGAAAGATAGCATTGCTTTTGAGAAGAGCACCTCTGTAGCTATATATTAAGATGTTCCCAGGGCTATTTTTGGCATATAAAACAGAAAAATCTATAAGGATGCTCAGGATTTCAAAATTTTGCTTTGGGCTATTATCAAAACAACAATAATATTGAAAAATGAAGAAAATAGCCATGCTAGAATTCACTTTACTATTTCCTTTTATGGAAATATAGCCAATTTTACAGATAAAATTGGCCATAAGTTAGGAACAAGAAGTCACAGAGAAAAAATTCGTGGAGCATTTGAAAGATATTATCCATATGCATGTTTTATTCCACCAAATTTTTTTTTTCAGAAATGAGATCCTATTGATTCTATAGACTACAAGTTTTGGCTGGTAACAGTGCACAACTTTGGCAGGGAATATGGTTAAAATAGTGCTACAGGATGAAATAAAAGTTATTTTAACTCCTTATACAATTATATAGATAGTATTAAACTACTATAAAGTATCCAAGTTGACGAAATTGAATGAAATTGAATGTGCAAAGCACAAACCATGTGGGTCACTTATTTTAGCCTTGCGACCATGTCACACGTCATGTCACGGTACAGCCATCAACCGGGGATTGCCGACCCCCACTTACATGAAGATAGCAGCTGCTATCCCTACCACAAACATGCTTTGTGCGCCCAGTGGATGGCCTTGCACCATCCCATTCCCACTCTTTTCGTCGCGACCCCGCCAAATCTGCAAATCAGAATTGCGCGATTCTCAAAGTTGAGCTTACTAATCAGAGGTCAGATTTTACTGTAGTCCCACACTGTACATAGGCGTTTGCAGGGACCAGCATTTACTGGTGGGCTGGGCACAACAGGAAAGACACGTCGATACGTACTCACTATAATGACGGGCATTGCTCAAAATTTTTGGCTGGCATAGGCGATGACAGTTATTCGTCGAAATCGCTCGATCAATAGAAATCTCCTGCTTGTCTGCACCTGTTCATCACTAATATAATAAACATCTATTCTCGGCATCCAACCAACATAAGACACCCTTCTGATTGCTTTCTGATTGCAATGCTTATTCCT
>JASFCX010000126.1:5510-17002 GCA_036937015.1 Crucibulum parvulum | reverse complement strand
TAATGCAAAATGCAGAAGCGGATTAGAAGAGCAAGATAAATGGAGAATGAACGTGTTGATGGCAAAAAATACGGACACAAATGCGGATGAGCATGCGGTGCGAGTTTCAGCGTGTATTGCAGCAAGAGATTGTACGACATTCAAAGGTTATCGCGGAGACATTGCACGTAAAAATAAATACTTGTTGGTGGGGAGAGGGAAGAGGATGCGAATTTGGAAATCAGCTTTAAGGATTATTTGAACTCCGCGAGTATTGTGCACCACGCGGTGGTTATGGTTCCGTTCTAGCTCAGTGCACCACAAGTGACCAAATGCTCTTCCTTTTTCCTCGAATGTAGATTGAGCGTAGATGCCCCTTCTGCACACTAATAGCACAGCCAATCTCTTAATCTTAGGCCGGCACACGTCTATTTCTCAGCAATCTAACGTACAGATCCATCCAAATGTGCTATCCGAATCGAATGCTGCCACCGACGCCGTATTGCATGCTCATCAAACTGAGACAGCTCTTCCGAAGACAGCAACTGATACGAATTGATACGCCTCCTTAGCCTGATAAGCCCATACTCCAGGCAGTCAGATGGTGCTGTCGTGGGACTGTGATTCAATTAGTGCATCTCCTCGTGCATATAAACTTGTCCACAAGAACCATCGGGGCCTCGCCCAGTTGTTGCTGCTCCCTCACTCTGCATCCTCTCTTGGCTGTTACTTACCACCATGACTGACGTTGCAGAGAAAGAGAAAGGTTACGGCTCTGGAAGCAGCGACGATGGCTCCCAGTCGCATCAAGCTGTCTTCGAGCGCCCCACAGGGCTCAAGGGCTTGTACTATCATCCTATCACCCAGGTGTGTGTACACGAAATCTTCTAATGTCGCTATTTCTCATGATCGTCGGTACAGGTGAATATGCTGGGTTTTGTTTGCTTCATGTGCCCAGGTATGATTGTTAACTTTCTATCATCGTCTCCATAGATTCACGCGACTGTTTTACAGGTCTATTCAATGCCCTCAACGGTCTGGGCGCCGGTGGCCAAGTCGATTCAAAGACTAGCGCAAACGCAAACGCGGCCCTGTACGCAACGTTCGCGTTCTCCGCCTTCTTTGCCGGGTAAGTCCTCATGTTAGCACGCTGTAGCTCCAATCTTATATGGCCTCAGGTCCATTAATAATAAGCTGGGATCCCGTCTAACTCTTCTGTTGGGGAGTACAGGTTATGCTCTTTACATCGGCTCCTATCTGTACGTTCCGTCCTCACTTCCTCACACCTTGAGAGCCTTCCCTGATAATTTCCGAAGGGCGATGAATATTCATCCGAACGCTGGTGCTTTCGTCATTGCAGCCGGCGCTATCCTTGGTATCTGCGCTGGTCTTCTCTGGACAGCTCAGGGCTCTTTGATGTTGTCATACCCAACTGAAGCCCAGAAAGGAAGATTCATCAGTATCTTCTGGTCCATCTTCAACTTGGGTGGTGTGGTTGGTGCAGCTGTGTCTCTCGGTACCAATTTCCATTCAACAGTATGCCATTTTATCCTGTATTCTCCATTGCATACTCTAACTATTCGTGCAGGGAAACTCTGGTAGGTTACATCATCCATTCACTCCCGCGGAACTAGCTAACAGATACTGCTATGCTCAGTTGGTAACGGCACCTACGTAAGCCTTTCCGTTCAGAAGGCTCTTGGTCTAGTTGATCCCCGCTTTTCAGATTGGTTTCCTGGTTCTCACTCTTATCGGCGTGACCATCCCACTTATAATGGCGGATCCTCAAAAAATGATCCGCACTGATGGTACTAAAGTTACTACCCCACGGCACCCATCATGGAAGATCGAAATTTACAGTCTCTATGTTGCGATCAGGACTGACCCACTTATTATCATGCTCTTTCCCATGTTTTTTGCGTCCAACTGGTTCTATACCTGGCGTTAGTCATCACTTTTTCACCTTGCGGTCAGCAGTAACGAATCTCATTTTTACAGAGTTCAATGAGTACAACGGCGCACTGTTCAACATCCGTGCTCGTTCTCTCAACAATCTTGTCTATTGGATCTCCCAGATCATCGGATCTCTCGCCATTGGTTTCCTGCTCGACCGAAAGACCCTCAGCCGTCGTGTCCGTGCATTCTCTGGCTGGACCCTACTCTTTGGTATGGTATTCCTCGTGCATATTTGGTCCTACATGTATCAAAAGTATGTTTTCGCTGTTCCTACGCATTGTAAATATGCTAAATCTGTATGCATCAGGGACTACACTCGTGCGTCTATTCCCCCTGAGAGCGACAAGATGGATATTTTCGACCACGGCTATGTTCCTAGGATCTGGCTCTACTTCTTCTGTGGTGTTTTGGATGCTATGTGGCAAATCACTGCGTACTGGATTATGGGTGCTATGTCCAACGATGCTGCCAAACTAGCTCATTTCACTGGCCTTTGTAAGTCGCGATTTTTTTTTGTTGTCGATCGAAGTGCTAAAGAAATGGGTCTGCAATAGATAAATCTATTCAGTCTGCAGGTGCCGCTGGTGTCTGGCGTGCGGATGCAATTGGTCTCCCGTAAGTCCTTATACTTTATCCTACTTTTCAACCATTTACAGTATGGATACAGATATATGAATATCTTCCTCTCAACATGGGTTCTCCTGGTGGCGGGTCTTGTCTTTGCCCTTCCTATGATCCATTGGCGTGTTAAGGAACACACCGAGCTTGAAGACGAAACGATGTAAGTACTCTAACACATTGGTTGTTTCTTTAGTCGTTGACATGGTACATTAGTGCTCGCATGGATGACTTCGGACACATTATACCTGCAGCGGAACTGAAAGGGGGGGGGATATGAAAAAAGAGAATCACGAATATTTTGTACGCTCTGCTTGGAACTCTTGGTGGTGTAGACAGACAGCAACTGCACGATCGCAAATGACAATGATATTTTCCCTTGTACTTAATTTCGTTGCCTTTCTCTGTGAATGATAAGATTAGATTGAACATATATATGAGTATGTACATATATGTGGTCATGCTTGCATGTTTCCCAGATAAGATCAAGAGGGATAAGCGCATAATCTGTGATGGTCTCCTGCAAGTTCTACATTGCACAGTGCTATTCACTACAGTTAGCTCAACTGCTCGCTCTATCATATTATCACCTCTCTTCGTTTCGCGGATATGTTGGACCCCACTACCCAATCTAATTACACTCAGATAGCCTCAGAAAATGTTGCTTTCGACTGGACTGTCGACTTTCAAGCCTGTGTCATACACGGATCAGCTAGCCATAAACTCAGAGTCAAAGAGGATGGTGTGAAGGAAATAATGTATGTCATCAATTTTTTATACATCTAAAAATCCTATTCGATTGACTGTGTAATATACGCAGCTTCGATACTGCAGATCTTGACATCTCTACCGTCCAGGTGGCTGGCAAGCCTGTCGAGTCGGTAAAGCTCGCTGTAAGCCTAGCATAAATCAGTAGACTTATAAGCTGGTTCTAGAAAATAAAACCTAAACACGAGGTTATGGGCTCAGCCTTGCACATACCGCTACCAGAAGGCTTGAAGTCCGGTGGATTAATCGATGTTACAGTCAACTATAGTACCACAAAGGCCTGCACCGCGCTTCAATGGTTGGAAAAGGAGTACGTCAAATATCTATTTAGATAACGTAACGCTTCATAATCCTTCCCCAGGCAAACCCAGGGCAAAACGTTTCCATATCTATTTAGCCAGTGTCAGCCAATTTACGCTCGTGCGCTTGCTCCGCTCCAAGGTAATTGATTACCTTATCGTTTGATAATGTAATTATTGACTGTTACTTACTAGACACACCCTCTGTCAAGATTGTGAGATCCGTAGCTTGCTACACGACCGACTTCTGACTGAATACCATCTCTACTTAGACATACACTGCCAAAGTATCGTCGGTGCTTCCTGTTCTGCTCTCCGCCATTCGTGTATCTCCCCCATCCGACGGACCAGCACATGATGGGAAAACCATCGGAAAGGATTCTGTGAGCTACACGTATAATCAAGTCAGTCTTTTTCATATTTCATCGAGCGTCTTATCCATTCTTGTATAGCCTGTTCCTATACCATCATACCTCATTGCTATCGCAGCTGGAAATGTTTGCTATCGGCCGTTCCCTAAATACCAGGACAAGGAATGGACCACCGGAATTTGGGCCGAGCCTGAGTTGATTGATAAGGCATATTGGGAGTTTAGTGAAGATACCGCCAGGTAGTACTCCTTTGTCCTTTTTCTGTTCATACCTGATCGTGCGATCTTTATATTAGGTTCTTGGCTGCTGAAGAGAAGATCGTTGCATCCTATAAATTCGGTGTTTACGATCTTCTGGTTCTTCCTCCATCCTTCCCCTATGGTGGAATGGTAGTAATGATTCCATCATTTTACAGTACTCTTTGGTTGATCATCTTATTTTCAGGAAAATGCTTGCCTTACATTTTTAACTCCTAGTATGTCATGGATTTTGAACAGAATCGAACATTCTTCTAACATCGTACCCAGCACTCCTCACTGGAGATAGGACTCTTGTTGACGTTGTGGTTCATGAGCTGACCCATTCGTTCTTTGGGAACGGTGTAACGTGAGTTCATTAGGGTTTCTATCTCCTTCGCCGGAATTAATCAATGTTTTACCAATGAAAGACATGCGCATGCCTCTCACTTTTGGCTTAATGAAGGTTGGACAACGTACATCGAACGTGTTCTCCAACAAGTTCTTCACTCTCCAGCAGACCGCGGATTCTCCTTTCTTATTGGCGAGAAGGCACTAAAGGATTCATTGAAGCAATACGACGACCGACCAAAATACCAACGACTAGTCATTGAGTTCGAGAAGGGAGAAGACCCAGACGATGCTTACAGTAGCATTCCATACGAAAAGGGCGCGAATTTCATCCTCTATCTCGGTAAGCTGACTCATACCCATGGATTTACGGCACAGCTGATGGTGACTGCACAGAAAGAACACTGGGTGGATTGGACATCTTCTTGCCATATGTGAAGGACTACGTTAATACATTCATGGGCAAGAGTATTACCACTGAGCAGTGGAAAGCCCATTTGTATGGGTACTGGGAGAAGCATGGAGGACCCGAGAAGATCAAGACACTTGATAGTGTTGACTGGAATGCATGTGTCTAGTGCATTTACAAGGCACCACTACTCACTGTTAGTTCACAGGCATGGCTTTATGGCGAAGGCCACGAGCTGCCAGTCAAGATGAAGTATGATATGACTTTGGCCCAGAAAGCCTACGATCTCGCTGCTCGGTGGGATGCTGCTCGAACATCGGATATCGCTCATCTCGACTTCAAGGAGGCTGATCTCGATGACTTCAATGGAAATCAAATAAGTACGTTTCATGACACAAATCGGATGGTTACTAACACACAATCATAGTCGTCTTCTTGGAGCGTCTTGACTCATTACCACCTCTTCCTTCATCTTTAATTTTTCATCTAGGATCTCTTTACCGTCTTTCTAGCTCTTCCAATGCTGAAGTGCGCTCACGCTTCTACGAAGTTGCGCTCGGACAGCCTTCCTCAGAGGTTGCAAAGGCTTTTGCCAGTGAAGCAGCCAAATGGGTTATTGGCGACGATGAAAGTGGTGTTGTCAAAGGGCGCATGAAGTTCTGCAGGCCGATCTTCAGAGCCATCGGCAAGGTGGACAAGGAACTTGCTCTGAAGACCTTCTCCAAATCGAAGACAGCATTCCACCCGATCGCAAGAAAATTGATCGAAAAGGTGAGCAAGTCTTGACACAAGCTTCCAATTTATAATTCTGACCATAAACCGTCTAGGATCTCGGAGCATTGTAGTCGATCTCTGGATATCTTCAAATAAAATACGTACCACGGAATGTTATGAGCTTACAATCCATTCTACCATGAGCTGATGATATTAATTGCGAGCTAGGATAACATATATCATCAGAGAATGTACTACTTAAAGCCACCCCAGATGTCTCCGAACGCGTCATCCTTCTTGGGCACTGTAGAGTTGGTACTCGTGAACGACGATCCGAAGAGATCCTGTCCCGTAGGCGGAGCAGGAGTAGAGCTTCCCCAAACGTCGCTGGTGTTGAAGAGACTTGTCTGTGGTTGTTGGACAGCAGACAAGCCAGCATTGCCCCAAACACTCTGCTGTGGAGGCATGGCGGCAGCGCTCGTCCAACCTGAACTTGCACCCCATGCTCCAACTCCATTTGCACCAATCATGCTGGTTTGTTGTTGCAGCTGCTGGGGCTGCTGCACCTGAGCACCCCATGGCGACGTTGCTGCTGGAGCACCGAACTGACCAAATGCTGACGGAGCTGCTGTAGCTGGTGCAGGTACCGAGAATAGAGACAGGATATCTTGCTTAACGTCTTTCTTGGGTGCTTGGGTAGCAGAGCTATTGTTTACGGGGGTTGCAGAGGTTGGGGCATGAAAATCAAGGGAGAAAAGATCATTTTCGGGTGCTTTGGGCTGTGGTGGGGTCGCGACAGGTACAGCTACTGGTGTGGGAGAAGGCGAAACAGTGGGTGACTGTCTGTTGGTATATCCCGTGGAGAGAAGTTGATGAGGCTGTGGTTGACGAGTCGTAATTGGAGGTGCTACTTGACGAGTTGAGATAGAGCTAGTCGGAGCGTGAGATATGCGAGTCGTAGGTGCGGTTGGCTGTGGAGGAGATTGCACAGGAGCCGGCGAGCCTGCTCCCGACTCCAAAACAGAAGGATCGGTAGGCGGAGGTCCATCTAATGCCCATCGTCGTGACTCATATTTGGAACGAATAAAGGATTCCATTTTGCTGTTACAAAGATATCGGTGAGATTCTAACGTGGATGCTTAATAAATTATGCGTACTGTTCAGGAGGAACGTGTCCTGGCTTTAAATGTGCTTCCCAGTAGAGATTGGCAAGGTGATTGCCCCATTTCTGGATAGACTGTGATGGTACATAAGTTCAATGATACCAAATAAGAGAGCTCCTTCACGCACTTCCATTTGCTCTGGAGTCCAGACGTCCAGATCTACAGACTTCACCTTGCTGATGTGCGTGCCCATTCCACGATGGATACCGGAACAACGAATGCATAGAAACACACCACTACGAATAGTAGTTCAGTTTATGTGATATCTATAAAGCGATGAATACTTACAGATTCCAGGAAGCCCATCTAGGATCTAAAAAAGTCGTTTATCCGCCGTTCACATAAGGCGATCGATATGTGCATACCGTTATGCTTGCAGTCGGCACAGACCTTATTTTCTGGCCTTTTCACGAGTTCCCTCAGCGTTCTCGTAAATTTTTCGGTTGTCGCCCTGTCTTGTCTGGACATGGTTGCGTTACTGTCGATAACAGTGTGGTAGGTTGAGAGTTCAAAGAACTTGTAGGCAGTGCTAAATGGATAATGGCTTAAAGCCTTAGGCCAACAGGTGCAAACATGTATCAAAAGATGATTTTTGCTACGTGTACGGGTTTGAACTGAGCAGACAGAAATCATGTCTGATGATAAGAATATAAATATTATATAGTACAGCAAGACATCAACATTGCACAATCTATGTTATAAAATTATCCATCGGTGCCCATGAATATTACATACGTTGTCATCGTTTATCTTGTTTTATGATTGCAAGGCCATGGGTACGTACATGGGCACTACGGTGGACTGAAAAGCCTAATTCGTAAAGATGAGCCATAAATGCGTCAGCTATTAAAACAGATTGAATACGACATTGAGTGACAGGGGGGAGCGGGTGGTGAAATAGGTTAAACAAGGGGACTCGATTGGCATGGAGTTAGTTGATGGAAACAGAAAGGAATGTTGATGTGAACGAGCGACTAAAGGAATGTATGTTGATGATAAGGAAAATGAGTGATTGGTGATGTGCATTTCAGAATGTCCGTCCAAGCCATTTGCAGGAAAAAAAGCGATGAGTATGATAATGTATCTGCAAGTGTGCTACAGTTGTGCAAGCCTGCAAACGATATGCGAGCAGCTAATACACCGGAAGAAGGAAACAATGTCGCAGGCCGTTACCCGTGCAAGGATTATTCGAAAGGGATGGGATGGGGGGTATACTGGATGAGTGGTGAGGGGCAGCAGGAAAAGGGATAATGCTCTGTTCCAGAGTGAGGGAAAGATGTAGTCATACGTGATAGGGGATATCTTTGCGGGAGGTGCTAGATCAGAGAATGTTGATGTTGCGTGCGATATATAGAACTTGATTGCAGGTCGTAATATGGAATCCAAAAAGAGTGAGAGAAAGAAAAAAAGGAGTCGTGAGTGGTGAATAGAGATTCAAACGAAGAATTGAGTGCTGAAAACATTCGTTAGTTGGAGAAACAGCGCAGAACACAATACAGGACTGACTGGATCCGACTAGCGGCATGCACCTCCATTTCTTCCATTTTATAGGAGTTGAGCTCCTCCTTGATCCTCTGAGCCAGCGCAGGTGTCAATCGACTCCAAGTCGCCGGTTCACTTCTGCGGTCATAGACAGACGCAGAGAATGTATCATACACCGAGAGGTTGCTAGCGAATGCTAGGCGTTTGCTTGGTGAAGTCGCAGATCTGTGGGTCATTGTGGGCGCAGAAGATGTGATGCTCGACAGAACAGGGGCCGAGGAGTTCAAGTTGGGGTGCTGGAAAATGGAGCCTTTTTCTGGCGGCTGAGGACCCGAGGCACCGTGACTGTGGGTAGTTTGGGTAGGTGTATCAGGCAACTCCTTCGGAGAGGTTGGCGACATAGCGAGAGGTGATGATGACTCAAACGCAAGGGGGGGGATAGAAGGGACCACTGTATCTTGGTTTTGTCCATGTGAGGAGTGTGAGCCATGTCTGTGAAGTCCATCGATATGGTCTGGATCTGGTGAAGGTATACGCGCCAACGGTCCCAGTTCAGAATGGCTAGGATGCGAGTTGTACGAGTTCGATCGAACACGATTAGGGTTCGGTTGTTCTGCAATGTATGTCTGCTGGTCGTAGCTACCGGCATCTGTCGAGCGATACTGAGTTAGTTCAGATTATTTAGCAGAACAAGAGACACTTACACTTCAATATCCCCTTCGCTGGTTTTCTCGTCCGTTCGACACTCCGTCTCACATCCACTGCCCACGCCTCAGTTTCCTCATGATGAACCCCATCATCCAGACTGCTCCTCTCCATCCCAACCCTAATTGTCAAATCCTCCTCCGCGTCTGCCTCTACATCCACATCCCAATCTTCATCATCGTCCCATCCATCCGTATGGAAACTTTGCCCAGCCTGCTGGGTACCATAGTGTCCATCATCGCTTTCATCATCATCGTCCTCCACGAAAACACGGGTTCCGTCCTCATTCACCCTCACTCCGCCTCCCTTCACAGGCGATACAGAGCCCTGTCTCGTTGCTGTGTTTCTGTCCCACGTAGGTACGCCCGCACCGTTCACGCCGCTCCCGTTGACCGTAGACACACTCGCCGCCGCCACCGCCGCTTGCGCCTCTTGTTGGGCCTTGGCTTTTGCAGCGGCCTCGGCGTTGCTCTTGAGGGTATGTTGCCTTGCTAGCTTCGCTGCTGGGCTTAGTCCGTTCATATCACCGCCTACATTCCAGTCACCGCTGCTAGACCGATCTAGCTCAGCAGTGACGTGAGAGACGCTGGCCACACTAGCCTCTCCTTTTGCCGACTTCTCTTTATCCTTCTTCTTGCCCTTTTTATCCTTCGCCTCTCCATCTTTGTCCTTATCCTTGTCCTTGAACAGAGATGTGATGCCAGCTAGAGAATTTCTCCTCGCCAGCTTACCCATAGAGCCGAGCTTCCGTATCATGACACTTGCACTGCTGACAGTGGAAGAGAGTGAGATATTATCCGTACTGGCGTTGAGTCGCGAGTTGAATAAGGATGCAGCACGGCCTTTCTTCTTGGTTTGTACCGTCGCTGTTGAGGCCGCATCATCAATCGCGCTATCAGGACTTTGAATGCCAGCAGCTCCGACTTTGCCCACAGATGAATTGATTGCTGGAGGTACCTTTGCCTTGAGTTTGCTGGAGCTGGCACCATTAAGAGCAGATGCCTTGATGGACTCATCGTCATCCGTTTCTTCCTCCTTAAGGGTCTGGGCAGCATTGAACGACAAAGCACGGCGTAATCGCCCTTTGAGACCACCACTGCGTAACATACTGGCACTCGGTGTAGGGTCAAGCATGGCTGCCAAATCGCTGTCATCTCGTGACATGCGCTTCTCAGACGCGGTAAAGTTGCCCTGAGACAGCGGCGATGGACGCGACGGTCGCGGGTTAGTTGAGGAGGAGGCAGCGGAAGAAGCGGAAGTTGCTGCTGATGAGGTGGAAGTTGTTGCTACGGATGGGGACAGCGGAGACGGGCGCGTGGAGGAAGCGGCAGAAGCAGATGAAGAAGAGGAACCATTACGGTGATGAGGCATCCGCAATGGACTAGAGTTACTGGTCGACGTTGATGACGATGTAGAGGCAGGTGAACTCCTAGCGGAGGTAGGTGCCGAGACGCCGGGAGAACCGTTGGTCCGATTCCGAATGCTCGAGTTCGGTGACGGAACATTATGGCCGCTGTGTGCACTCTGATTGCTATTGGTGCGCTGGCGCTGGCTATTAGTCGAATTAACAGAAGACGAAGAGCCAGACGCTTCGGGGCGCGCGTAGGGTGGGTGCGGAACATGGGCGACACCAGAGCGCCAATCATTACCGTCTGGTGTATGTTGAGAGGTTTGACGATTGTTGGGTCGCCGATACGGGTGGAAACCAGAGTACTGACCGTTCTGCTGCCCTTGCTGCTGATGATCGGTTGCGCCGCCCCTGTGAGTGTGTGGGGGTGGCGTGCCACTAGGGAAAGAATTGAAGGGAGAAGGAATTTGGTTTTGTGAAAAGTAGTCATTCGATCCCGGGGGGTTTGAACCGCTTCGTTGTGGTGGGGAGTGATGTGGCGGAGCCATGGGCGGGAAACCATGTTGCGCGTTGAACATCATCTGCTGATAGGCCCATTGTGCGAGCTGAGCATTCGCAGGATCGAAGTAGGGTGGCTGCTGGGGTATCGGGGATGGATAAGCCTGGGGCGATTGCTGCTGCTGGTGATTTTGGTAAAATGAAGGGTAAAAGGGAGCAGCCGCGATAGAGGGTGTCCAGCTGCCCTGGGGCTGTTGCTGGACGGGATACGTGTATGCGGGCTGCTGTAGCGGTTGCTGGGGTGGTGAATGCATCGATTGCATCTGCTGCTGATGGAGAGATGCGGGTGAAGGGGAAGCAGAGTGGTCGTTAGCTGGCGACGAGCGCTGTCGTGGGTTTGAAGGGAGGTCCATTGCAGAGTCTCTATGAGGATATGTCCAGTCAGAAGGAGCCAGAACAGCCATGGACTTTGTTCAGAGCGGGCGATGGACTGGTCCTGGATGCGCTTTTGGATGCGCTGGTTAACGGATAGTCGATGTCCTGGCAGACGTGGAACCGGGTCAGGACAGGGACGAGGAGCAGGCTGGTATGGATC
>JASFCX010000125.1:0-20000 GCA_036937015.1 Crucibulum parvulum | reverse complement strand
CTACTCAGATACTGAAATGAGTAGCTGGATTTCTGCAACTTGGATACTGAAATGAGTAGCTAGATTTCTGCTACTCAGATACTGAAATGAGTAGCTGGATTTTTGATACTCAGATGTTAAAGTGAGTAGCTGGATTTCTGCTACTCAAATGTTAAAGTGAGTTGCTGGATTTCTGCAACTCAGATACTGGAATGAGTAGCTGGATTTCTGCTACTCAAATGTTAAGCTGAGTTGCTGGATTTCTGCAACTCAGATACTAAAATGAGTAGCTGGATTTCTGCTACTCAAATGTAAAGGTGAGTTGCTGGATTTCTGCAACTCAGATACTAAAATGAATAGCTGGATTTCTGCTACTCAAATGTAAAGGTGAGTTGCTGGATTCTGCAACTCAGATACTAAAATGAGTAGCTGGATTTCTGCTACTCAAATGTAAAGGTGAGTTGCTGGATTCTGCAACTCAGATACTAAAATGAGTAGCTGGATTTCTGCTACTCAAATGTAAAGGTGAGTTGCTGGATTCTGCAACTCAGATACTAAAATGAGTAGCTGGATTTCTGCTACTCAAATGTTAAAGTGAGTTGCTGGATTTCTGCTACTCAGATGTTGAAATGAGTAGCTGGATTCCTGCTACTCAAATGTTAAGCTGCATTGCTGGATTTCTGCAACTCAGATACTAAAATAAGTAGCTGGATTCCTGCTACTCAAATGTTAAAGTGAGTTGCTGGATTTCTGCTACTCAGATACTGGAATGAGTAGCTGCATTTCTGCAACTCAGATACTGGACTGAGTAGCTGAATTTATGCTACTCAGATACAACTCACAAATTAGAATGAGTAGCTGAATTTCTGCTACTCACAGAATAGATTGAGTAGCTGAATTTCTGCTACTCACAGAATGGACTGAGTAGCTGAATTTTGGCAACTCACAGAATAGATTGAGTAGCTGGATTTCTGCAACTCAGAGAATAGACTGAGTAGCTGAATTTCTGCCACTCACAGAGTAGAATGAGTAGCTGAATTTCTGCAACTGAGATAATATAGGAGGGAGTAGCTGAATATCTTCAGCTGAGATAACATAGAGGTGAGTAGCTGTATGTATGATTTCAATGCAAAGGACATTTTACAGTAAATGCAAAGGACCTCTTAGTGGTAATGCAAAGGACCATTTGGCAGTAATGTACAAGGCACTTTAAGCAATATCAAAGCTCTGGCTATCTGATGCATCCAAAACTGGTGTAGGAGCCATGTATGGTCAAGGACTGAATTGGATAAAATTCCAACCAGCAGGATTCATGTCCAAAAAATTCACTACTGCTCAATAGAATTACACTGTACATGAGCTGGAAACACTAGCAATCCTTGAAGTGCTCATGAAATGGGAAGACATACTTATAGGATACAAGATTCATGTCATTACCAATCATAAAGCACTTGAATTTTTCAAGATGCAGTTGTCCCTTTTGCATCAACAGCACTGATGGACAGACTACATGTCCCAATTCAACTTCAACATCACTTATGTCAAAGGAGAATTAAACAAATTCACCAACTGTCTCTCTCAGTATTATGAAGACAACATGCCAGCAGATATCAATGACAACCACAACTATGTTTGTGCCAATGCAAGAATAGACCCCACTGGAGAAGACCTGCCTGCAACACAATACCACAAAATTAAGGAACTCCAGGTGGAGATACCCATCATGCAAGAAGAAAATCAACACCATAGTCAATGACTACAAGAAAAACATGAGGAACAAGAAGTTGAAGCTCAGCAAATGGTGGAAGCCAACTGACAAACCACAAGTATAAGTCAGGAAAATACTGACTCAGTAATGGGATCACTACACAAGACTAAGAATGATCTAACATTGGTAGAAGCATTATTCTCTAAGGAGAACAAATGGCCCCCACCTTTGAAAAAGGATGACAAATTCATCAGAAGGATAAAGGCAGGATATAAAGATGACAAGTTATTCTCACTTGTATCAGAAAATCCCACCAATTACCCTGCCTTTGAGGTGAAAGAGGACTTGATCTGGTTCAGAAATCTGAACCAAGAATAAGTTGTGTGCATTCCTCACAATTGCACACTGATCATGACCATACTAGACCAAGTGCATCAAATGCTAGGTCACTTTGGAAGTCAATGGACGAGCAAATATATTTGGAGATGGTACTGGTGGCCATTGATAGTGAAAGATGTTCATGAATACTGTAGCACTTGCAAGCTATGCCAGCAGGCTAAGGGAAGTAATGCCCTCCCTGCTGGTAAACTGCACCTGCTACCTGTTCCAAGTAAACCTTGGGATTCAATAGGAATGGACTTTGTTGGCCCATTCCCCAAATCAAGGGGGCACAATTACCTATGGGTTATCATATGCCAACTGACAAGCATGGTATACCTTATACCAGTTAATACATCAATCAAAGCATCTGAACTTTCTTGGATATATCACTGGGAAGTGGTATGATTGCATGGACTGCCATTGTCCATCATAAGCAATAGAGACCCCAAATTTACCTCCCAATGGTGGAAATCCCTACACTGATTACTGGGAACCAAACTATTAATGTCAACATCATTCCATCCAGAAACAGATGGTCAGATGGAATGCACCAACTGTAGCATCAGACAAATATTCTGCATTACTGTAGCACCAGACCAAAAGAATTGGGTCAATAAAATCAACCTTACAGAATTTGCAATTAATGTGAGCATATCAGGAACAACCAAATATGCCCTGTTTGAATTAAACAGCAGATACATGCCATCCATGATCAAAGAAATCCAATCAGGGGGACAGTTTCTGAAGGGTGTACATGAGTTCACTTGCCAAGCACTGGAGAACTTAGCCAATGCTCACACACAGTGGGAGTTGACTTATACATCCCATAGATGTATTTAAAATATAATCTTTATATCTTCCATTATATAGTCTGAATATATTCTATGGATATATTTAAAATATGTTCTATATTATATCAAAATATTGTTCATTATATCTTTTATATATATCCGATCAATGATATTTTGAATACAATTGAAATTTTCACACAGTTTATATTTTGATGGTATTCAAAGTATTCTCAAATTATCCCCAAGAGGAACCATCAGTATTATTCAAAATATCTTCAAATTATTCCCAAGAGGATAAGAGATCACTGACTTGACAGGATAGGTCAACTCCTCTTGGGGATATATCAAAGATATTATGAATAAAACTTGCTCCTTTGTCAACATGTCATCTCTATACTGCTCTTAAGTGATCTCTTATCCTCTTGGGGATAATTTGAAGATATTTTGAATGATGCTGATGGCTCCTCTCAGGGATAATTTGAGAACATTTTGAATACCATCAAAATATAAACTGTGCAAAAATCTTGATTGCATTCAAAATATTAACAATTGGATATATATAGAAGATATAATAAATAATATTTTGATATGATATAGAAGATATTTTAAATATATCCACAGAATATATTCAGACTATATAATGGAAGATATAGTGATTATATTTTAAATATATCTATGGGATATGTAGGTCAACTCCCACTGTGACAATGCTATAATCAAATCATGAGCAATTTAAACACACAAGGCCAATAAACACCAAGGGGAAGAGCCTCAAATAGACATTGGCGACTTAGTATACTTATTGACTAAGAACCTCAATCTACCAAAAGGACAGGCAAAGAAGCTTTGCCCTAAGTACATCAGCCCATACAAAATATCAGGCACACATCCAGAAGTGTTGACTTATACATTGAAATTGCCTCTAGTGTTAACCCAATGCTGGATACACCCAACATTTCATGTATCACTGCTGAGACCATACAGAGCATCAGACAACACACTATTCCCTGATTGAGCAAAACTAGAAGGAACCATATGATATGACTTTGGTTCACCCAAAGACCATGAGTGGTTCATTGAAGAAATACTAAGACACAGATGGAAGGGCAAGAAGCTTGAATTTGAGATCCTATGGAGCCTAGATGACACCACCTGGGAACCACAAACCAAGTGTGAAGACCTACAAGCACTCAACAGATACATTGAGCTACAAGGTGTGAATTGCCCTGAGCAACTACCTAAAGTGGTTAAGACAACTACTAAGGCTAAGCAACCTTAGTAGTGATGACTGAAATAGAGAAGAAAACTACCACAATGACATGCTAGGACATCAGAGTGTGAGAACAGATTATTCATCATCAAAAAATTTTAATACAGGACCCATACAACTAAACCACCACCCACAACAACTGATAGCTCATCAAGCATACTGCAACTTAATCACAAAATGCATCAACACTAGCAACATTACTCAAAACATTCAAAATGTCATGTATCAACAACAACAATAATACTGGTGTTCAATTCAGAGGCATAGGAAGGTCTTCCTGATGCTCTAGAGGCACACAGCATTCTGGCCAGGGGGAAATGGGAGGCAAACACCCTCCCCCATATGATTATGCCATAGCAGCAGCACAACCCACAGCTATGCTCAACTCCACCAGAGCACAAAACATGAACCCACAGATGATGGGGAACTTCCAACCCATGTATGCACAGGGTATGGGTCTGAACCAAGGATTTATGGGTATGCAACCCATGTACCCCCTGGGGATACCTATACAACTGCTACCACCCTCAGGATATGGACACTTACAACATCAAACAATAGGGCTGCCTTGGGAGATAACACAACTGCAAGGTCATCATCAACACATTGATGATGGTTGGATGGAAGTAGACAACCAAGGGGGACCTATAATAAATTACCAATGTTCTCCACCAAGAAGATTGCCTCCACCTCAGTTAATACAAAGATGGCCATCCCCTCCTCAACATCACAAGCTATCACTGACATAAAGGCAACCTTCACCTTCCCAATGATGAGAGCCTTCTCCAGAGGTACATGCTGCACCAAGAAGTGCTACAGCAAAAGGGAAGAGACACCAGATGGACAACAGCAGTTGTTGTGAAGCAGAAGCAGAGCAGAGTGAAGAATGCCTGCTAATTGAAGAATGCCTACACAAGATGGACATTGGCCTGTTAATGGCCAATCTCAATGATGTAATGGCCCACTTCATAATAGGACAGTTGCTGGACACAATCCATCAACTGCACAATGAAGTGGATGATCTTCAGAGGGCAAAACATGAGCTTATGTTGAATCTTCAACAGGCACTATGCAAACAACCTGCAGAAGAACAAGAGATTGAGGAAGGAGCTCCTTGCCCAAGAAAGATATAAGAATTTCTGAACTGTGGCAGAGAACCAGGACCATCATGCCTACCCTACTGCACTGATGACAAACCATCAACCAGCACTAAGGAAAGACACCCATTGTTGGTAATCAACTGATGAGGAGCCTTCAAGGCTGGTCCCTCCCATGATAGGAGAGGGGAGGTGATTGTATATGATGAACCCCCTCCACTAGGCATTGGTATGGAGGTGGGAGATAACCATGCTGGACCAAGCAGAGAGAACAATTATCTCCCAGCAGTACCACAACCACCACCACCAATGAGTAGACAACTCTGTGGACTGCCCCCCATAACCAACAAAGGAAACTATCTCCCTGTCACCATGAGACTGGGATGATCATACAAGGAGGAAGTTACATATCCCCTCACCAGGAAATTAAGGAACCTGCCATCACAGGAAATAATCCTTGTGAATCCCATCCACCCAATTCCATTGTTGCAACCAATACTGTTGACATCATCAACAGACTTGAATAGTGAATGAAGCCAACCTCCATCTATGAGATTGGATGATGAGGAATCAGACTATGGGTCCAATATCAAATCAAACTTGGATGAGGATCAGCCTGGCCATGCAGTAGGAAAGCAGAAAAGAAAACAGAAGGAGGCCAATTGCCTTAAGGTAGAAACACAGTGATGACTGGCCACTGAGCACCATAATGAGTGCACCATGGATGGCTGACCCCTTATGCCAGCAGTCAGTATCTGCAGGGTACTGGAGAGAGATAACTGGCTGAACAGAACTGCTTCCTACTCTGTGTATGTGTTGCCATACACCAACACAATGTATGTGGGCCCACAAGCTGCCAAAGCTTCACAATATGAAGTTTCAAAGCAACAAGAATACATCCCACCTCAATCAGGCATATATGTGGTATGCCCCTGAGGCATACCCATGAATGCTAAGGAACTTTGTCATGCTGTATGACAAATGCCCAAGCTTGATGCTGACTGCCAGTATGAACATACATTCTCATTCAAGAACTTCACAAAGCAGTGCTATCTTGCACAAGGGAGTACCAGGATAAGTCTATGGTTGAGGTACTCAACCAAGATGTATGGGATCCTCATGCAAACATTCCAGCATCAATCCCATCCTCTTGGACCCCAGGTTGCATTGTAATCACTTACCCTGAAACATATACTAGTGGAGAACCCATAAGGGGAATGGCTGGGCTAAAAAACTTAGCCCCTGTGGACTTATTTCACTTAGACTCAATGGCATGGTATGTTGCATACCATGGTGACCTGGAGTGGGAAACACATATATGGGCATTCCCATTGATTACAGACAATGAGTACACTGCCATTGTGTGCTTGGCTATGCCATAGGCAAAGCCCTAGGACCAAGCAATCAAGGGAAGGCACCCTTCCACCAACACTTCACAATGTTACTAGCACAATCAGGATGGTATCAGGAAGCTGTAGATATATACTCTACAACTCACCCAGACCAACCATTCAACAGCCAAGCTGTGATCACATCTGTGCATATTTGCAGGCTTATAGTAGAAGACACAGTGGCTGAAGAGATAAGTATGGAAGATGTCATCCATACCCTTATCTTCAACTGTATTCCTGTTGAATGGGTAGCTCATGCCTACCCTTATGGTATCTGCTGGATAAACCAGCAATATGCATCCCAAACCCCATTGAGAGGGTACTTCAATATCATAGATAACAAG
Source organism: Crucibulum parvulum (assembly GCA_036937015.1). NCBI lineage: Eukaryota > Fungi > Basidiomycota > Agaricomycetes > Agaricales > Nidulariaceae > Crucibulum > Crucibulum parvulum. Next base: position 13,039 of record JASFCX010000125.1, on the reverse strand, counting down.
CATCATCTGTGTATTCAACAGTATGGCAAGCCACAGCCTATGGCTTGCTGGGATGGGCTATGGACACTATCTGAAGTTGACCTCATCTGCATCAATCACATCATTGTGATGGAAGAAGGTTGTGGCATTAGGAGCCTGAGGGAAATTCATGGCTGGCTTGCCATTGGCAAACCAGTTATTTTCACCATTATGCTAGATCAATCATTCAATCCTAGCATAGGGACCAGCACCAATGTACCCTCCACCACTGCATCAGTAGCCAGTGGTGAGACAAACAATGGCACTGACATACACCTGGTGGCCAACATTGTATCAGCCATTAATGAGCTTAACATCAAAGTTGCCTCTTCCTCTAGGATCAAAGAGGTACATGACTCTGAGATGGCAGAACTGGTGTTGCCAGCATTTTCTGCCTAAACAATCCAATTTGTTGATCAGCCCTCAACCATGAATCATAAAATAATGACCTGATGGGTCACCCCCAGAGTGAGATTCCTTAACCCAGAAATTTATTCACTGAATAAATGGACAAGATCCACTCAGACATGGGGACAAGTGGCACAAGCCTTGCACCCCTAGGAATGTCAACTAAAGCCACTGGATATAAAGTCAGTGACCAGCATGTGACAGTTTCCTCTACATGGAAACTGATGCACAACATGCTCAAGTGGTGGAGCCACTCTAAAGGTGTCAAGTGTACCCTCCACTGTGAAGATTGCAGAAGCAATCTCAAGAGGGGGTGTGTAATGGGTAGCCACTGTTATACAATGTTTATAGCTATTAGTTCAAGAGGGCTTTGCCTATCCCTTAAATTACCCTATCAAGCACTTATGCAAGCTAGAGACTATCTTTTGTACTATGTAGGCAACCTATCTAATTGGTGCAAGCTACTTCAGTGTGATTAAGTCTCTACCCCATAATGTACATATTACACTCTGACTTGCTTCCAACTATTTGCAAATACTAGGACACAGAATAGATTGCAAAGGGTGCAGCACATAAGCTGAAGCCAATGTCTATATGATCCATCTTCTGTCCTCTTCCAATAACCCTCTGCTACCTTCTGACTATTTTGCAATTTGACTTTGACTTTGATAGAGCTGGAGGTGGTTTGTATTCTCAAAAGCAACTGTAAAGCCTAGATACTTGTATTCTATCAATTAAGAACAAAGATGTTGAGCAGTTTAGATATTGGAGCAGATTGAAGGCATTGTCTGTTGTGTCTCTGTTATTTATTTAAAGTAGAATGTAGGTAACTCTATGCTTCATTGAGATATATTTCAACTGGAATATAGAGCTGGAGGTTTGCATTCTGAATAAGGTATCAATATAGTTAATAGATACTATGGTGTGGTCATATATGGAATGGTTGCTATAGAATAATACTGTCATAATATAGTATAGTATGATACAGTTGCATAAAGTCATTTACAGTTGTGTATGGTTGTGTATAGGTTGCATACAGTTGTGTACAGGTCACATACAGTTGTGTACAGATTGTGTAGTCACATACAGTGACTTACACAAACATCTATATGCACTTGGATTTGGTTCCTATACTGACTATCTAAGTTTCTTATGGTCTTTTAATTGGTCTATTGAATACATTAATTTCTATACTGACTATCTAAGCTCCTTATTCTAAGTTTCTTATAGTCTTTTGACTGTTCTACTTATTTCTATACTGACCATCTAAGTTTCTTATGGTCTTTTAATTGGCCTATTGAGTTCATTGATTTCCATACTTACCATGCAAGTGTCTAATAGTCTTTTGACTATTCTATTGATTTCTATATTGACTATCTAAGTTTCTTATAGCCTTTTGACCACTCTATTGATTTTATATGACCATCTAAGTTTCTTATCGTCTTTTGATTGGTCTATTGAATACATTGATTTCTATACTTACTATGTAAGTGTCTAATAGTCTTTTGATCAGTCTATTGACTGTATTTATTTCTATACTGACTATCTAAGTTTCTAATAGTCCTTTGATTGGTCTATTGACTGTATTTATTTCTATACTGACTATCTAAGTTCCTTATACTGTTTTGACTGGTCTAATGACTTATATACTGACTATCTAAGTTTCTTATACTGTCTTGACCAGTCTAATGACTTATATACTGACTATCTAAGTTTCTTATACTGTCTTGACCAGTCTAATGACTTATATACTGACTATCTAAGTTTCTTATACTGTTTTAATCAGTCTAATGATTTATATACTAACCATGGAAGTTATATACTCTCAACTGGTCTATTGCTTGTATTGAATTATTTCCTATAATGACCATCTTAAGTTACTTATAGCCTGTTGAGTGGTATATTGACTGTATTAGTTTATACTAACCATGGAGGTTGTAGTCTTTGGAATGGTTGATTGACTGTAGTGTTTCCTATACTGACCATTCAACTTTCTTATGGCCTTTTGATTGATCTATTGAATACACTGATTCCTATACTTATAATGTAAGTGTCTAATAGTCTCTTGATTGGTTTATTGACTGTACTGATTTTTATATGGATTATCTAAGTTTCTAATAGTCTTTTGATCAGTCTATTGACTGTATTCATTTCTATACCAACTATCTATTGATCTGTAATGATTTCTATACTACCATGCAGTTATATTCTTTTGACCAGTCCATTGCTTGGATTGCTTCCTATACTGACATTCTAAGTTACTTATAGTCTGTTGACCAGTCTATCAACTGTGTTGATTTCTATACTGACTACATAAATTTTAGTCTTCAATAGACCAATCCTAAGAATATAGCTTCCATAGTCAGTATAGAAACCAATACAGTCAATAGACTGGTTAAAAGACTGCAGGAAACTTTGCTATAAAGAAATTGACATGCTTAATACTTAAATGGTAAATAGCTATAGGGATTAATATAATGAATAGACTATAATCCCTTTATGTATAGGAAACCCCTTCTGTTTGGTCATATTATGATGTGTCAAATGTGAGGTGTGAAAAAGGTGTCCACAATTAAAATTGAAAATTATAAGTCCTTCAATTTCTTTCAAATTTTGTGAGGAGCTTCCTAAAATTTTCAGAACAATCACACTGCAAAAATAATGGTGAAAATTGGTGCACAGAAGAAGATATTAGCATTTTAGTTCCAAAATGCAACATTACAAAATGTGTATTGATTTTGATGGCACATCAATAGAATATGATGTATGTGACTCTACTCAGGCCATCAACTCTGCACAATCTGGGATCATTACAACATAATGGTCATATCTCCTTGGCAGAATGATGTATAAACACACCCTCATTTCAAGCCCTGTGCTGAGGTTGTCTAAATATGGCAGTCCTCATTTATGGAACCAAGGCAGTAAGAAGAACCATTGTCTGTGTTAGAGCCTTCTCATTCATCTAAATGTGTTCAATGGTTTAGATAGAGTGTTGACAGGCATATATTGCAAGAGTGCCTTCACAATCAAGACACCTGGAAAGGATGGTAAATGCCAAATATTGGCAGAAGCTGGTATGGCTGCCACCAGGGATGCCCTTTGGCAGCATTATAAGGTGGAGTAAATATTTGTTCCACAGCCTTTCAATTCAAATAGCAATTGTTCTGATGGAGTTATTACAATTTATGAAGCTGTAAAAATGAGGACAAGCTGTGTTGATACCATGACCAAATATCAGACATCTGCACAACTGTTATAATATACCAATAGAAAATTATATTACAGGCTGGACAGTGTTAGATCTGGTCTGAAATCTGTATTTTAGTGTAGATAGAATCTGTATACAATTACCAAATCCATTTCAAGGGCCACTGGGTGAGAATTGAATGCACAGCAAGTTGCCAAGGGTAGCACAATGCTTTGCAGGCATGGAGGGTGGTTCTAGAATGAGAGTGTTGAGTTTGATAGCTGGAGCAGAGGCTTGACAGTTATGAGTGAGTTACTGGGAGATGGATTGATTGGGAGTGAGTGATTTGGCTGGAGCAAGGCTCAACAGCTAAGGAATGACTTGGGACAATATGGATTGATATGAGATGGGGAGATGAGAGAGATCCAAGCCAATATAGATGGTATGAGACAGATATAATTGGGGAGGATTGAATCCAGTATGTAAAAGATACTGAGATAAGATATATGATATTTGACCAAAGATCAAAAGAGAAAATATAAGTGTAACAAGCATCTATGGATGTATGAGGGTTTTATAGTGCTATGGCTAGTTACTATCTATGATTTGGAATGGAGAGAAGGTGGATCATCAGTAGTTAAGTGGAGCAAAATCATATGGTGCATGTAAGTGAAATCATATGGTACATGTAGAGATAAAAAGTGCAAGCAATGAGTGGACACTTGCCAGCCATGCATGTGTTGGCAACTTATGTGGGTCAATTCTAAGGTTGTGTGTAATATCCTTGGTTAGGATGAGGAGTGTGGTTGCATTTAGAAATGTGTTGGCAGTTACAGTAATTGGGGGTTGTAGTGTATGGATGATAACAGGGAGTACTGGAGGTGGTCTGTGTGGGCAATGCCAGGTAAGTTGTGATAGTTGAAAAGTTCAGTCTGGAGGTGGGGTTATCAGTCCAGGAGGCTTCAGTGAGCCCAGTAAGTGCTGAGGAGGCTCAATAGGTTGCCAGAAGATTGGAAAGGCAAGGAGACAAGGGGAGAATTGGTAGGGTCATGTCAGATGGCTGTTATGTACATGTGGTGATCCTCTTTGAAAAAATATGGACTCCCTTAATGATTGGGATATCACCTGGTATGCACCCCAAGCGGAGCATTGAAATCATTGAAATTCAAAATGTTTGATTGATCTGACCAATGATCCTTTGCCCATATGACACCTCTGGGTCCATATAAGATGGGCTAAGGGGAGATAACTGAGCCTGCCTCATGCATAATCCCTGCTTAGCAGACTGGCTATGCAAGGGAACTGTATAGTGGAAGCCTGCACAGTTATCCAATGGTAATTGGGGCACTTCCATATCTTAACCAGATGTTCCATGTGACACCAAGAGGTGCACTTGGTTGGATCCAGCTCTCTAGGTACCAGAAAAAATGCTTGGTTGGATCAAGATCTCCCAGTACCAGAAATATAGTCATGGTACCACTAGATGATAAAGAAAATGGCAGTGCATAATGACAGTGCACAGCTATGAGATTTTGTTTGATCAAGAAAGAAGTTCAATCATTGATTGGTATTGGTTTAGATAATGGCAAGGAGTAGTACAATAGATTAATTAAATTCCATGCCCATGCCCCTCCTGTTCCTCTTGATCCTTTTAGCTTTGAGTACCACCATGCATGCCTGTGATTCCTTGTACAACCTATCAAGCTTTGAATGTGCTTCTCTAGTTTTGAACAGCTCCAATTCTAAGGCAGCAGCCTCTTTATGTGATGCAGAAACCAGTTTGCTATACATCTTGTATGATGTTTTGACAATGAGTGCTAAGTCTTTGGTTGACTCTTGACACAAGCAATTAGAGGTAAAATGCAGATATGGCTGATTTGCAGTGGGATGCTGAGTGCTAAAGGTAAGCCAGCATCCCATCTGGCTGGATACCTGCTTGCAATTGGGGAAGGTTAGTTTAAACTAGTATTAAATAAATGAGTTAAATGGTGTACTCTACACATGATGTCTTTCACTAGTTATAGAAATTGATTAGTCAATTTTTCTGCTCTGGAATGGGCTCTTTGAGCCTACCTACGTGGGCATAAAATTTCTATTTCCATGTCATAATCAATTGCAGTTGATATGAGCAAAGTATACATATGGAAATTGCATCCTCCTTGCTTTGCCCCTATCACCATTCCAAAAGGCATATATTTCTTCATTATTCTATGACACTTAGTCTTGGCTGAATTGAGCAATGACAAGCATCATATCAAAGTGGCATTGTTAGGCATGTTAGGCATGGATCCAGAATCTGGCCCAGGGGGGACCTGAGTAAGAAGAGCTGGGTCAATAGGTATTTCTGGAAGGTACAAGTTCTATGGGGGAAAAAAATGAGTATTAATGTATAGTAAAGTGATATATAAACTTGCTGAGTTTGGAGTGCTGGTGGAAAGAGGTCCAAAGATTAGTGGGTCTATTTTCTAAGAAATTGTCAGAATTTATAACTGAATGCATTGCTATAATAACTCACTTGTAGGGGGCTATGAGGAAAGAGGTAGTCTATCTCAGTAGAATATGTGGTAGGAAGAGGTGGAGGAGCTCCAGAGTAAAGTGGTGAGAGACAAGTCCTTATATGTGAGAATGTGAGGAGGGGTGAGGATGACCTAGGAGGTGAAGATGGTGGGAGGGATGAAGATAGTAGCACAGTCAGGGAAGAAGGAGGAGGAGTTCTGAACTCTCTTGCTGCTCTCCTTCTTTTTTTGGCACTGTGCATATACTGGGTCAAAAAGGGTCTTCCAGGACAATGTTTGCAGTGGCATGTGGAAGCCATGATAGAGGTAGCACATGAAGAGGAACCAGCAGAATACTCCAAGGTTTGTTGTAGGGAAACAGAGGAGCAAGAACATTTGAAATTCAAATGATATCAGGTTTTTCCCATATGATGACATGGACAACTCCTCAAATGTGGATAATGACAATGGTCTTTTCATTCTATCTAGCAACCTGGAATCTGTACATCCTGAAGAAGACTACTTGCTGTTAGAAGACTCCATTGAAGAACTTGAACACAGACATATACCTGCCTTTAACCAGGATGAGGAACTGATGGCAACACCAATAAAGCAATCACAACACCCAAAAAATACTTCCAGAAAGAAAAGAGCAACTGTTAGCAACACTGTAGATGAACAACTGCCAGTATTCCCTGGTTTAGATTATCCAGACAATGCATTTTTTCCTGGGTTTAAAGAGTATGACCCTGCAAGCTATTCAGATGGGAGTGACCAAAGAGTAATATTTGAGGACAATCTGGAAGGACAAGCACATTATAGTGAAAATGATCCTTACCTTAACTTTGTGGATGCCATGCTTGGAGACAAGGCTCCATTCTATCAGATTACTCAGAACTTGTTTGTCATTCAGGGATGGGACCTGAATTTGAACTGCAGCAGCATCAGTTATTTATATTTACATCATTAATGGCACTCATTGAAAAGTTTTTTAGAGTTCATGGTACCATCTTCAAGCATTACCCAAGGGAGAGGGGCTAAGCACAAGATGTAGCTGTATGCCATTTACACTCAGCCATGGAAACAGATGCTTTCATTCTAAGTTCATCAAAGCATACCATATGGAGAAATTTCCTCCAAATGAGAATGATAGCCATGTTCTACAGCAGCCAGAGTTTGAGTCACCTATTTTTATTTTTTTGCCAATGATCACATGTTGAGGATCAGTTTATTAATGTATTTTTGGTTCCAACTAGAGGCAGAAGAGACTTAGGAAGCTTGGTATTCATAACTCATTCAGGTGGTAATAGTGGTGCAGGCATATGGAAATGTTCTAAGGACAAAGGACACCTGCCTTGTCAACATAAGAAATCTGCTAAGGATTATTTGCAGCAAGTAATAAATAAAGACCCCAGTGCATTGCATCACCTAGAAGATATTGACATAGATTTGGGTGGTTAGTCTATTCTCAAAGAATATAAAGGACTACTTACAAGCTTTTAGTCTCAGTTCATATCATATGCCATAGCATCAAAGCAGATGAATTGGTATCTTATTGCACTTGAGCACCACCTATATGGGCAAGGATCCCTCAAGATCCTCTCTTTGAGATGTCTCCTGTGTTTACCCAGCCAGAAAACAGCATTTTAGAATTAACTCCAATGGCAACATGCTGCTGCTCAAAGAAACAACAGACATATGAAGGGGAATATACCAAAGAAAACAGTCCTGTGTACTATCTACATATTAACCACAGCCATTTGTGGATTTATTGAAGTTCAGCTATGCCCTCTGTGTTGCTGTTGTATGATTGGACCGGATTGTAATGAAATAGGGTTATTAAATCTCAAAAATCAGGTACTTATTACTCACAACATCCTCAATGACTATACAAGTCAATTGTCTTCTTCAGAGACTCCTTTTGTGTTGTTTTTAACAGTAATGGGCAATCAATACCAGACTCATGGATCTGGACAGCAATTTGTTAGTGAGCAGATTTTTTGAACAGCTTGGTTCTCATATGCAAAGCTGCTAAACCTAGAAGGTGACATGAAATGCCCAACCTGTGGACCAAGCCCAGAGCATATGATCTGGGATGATGTTACTCTAGCATTCAGCCAAAAACATCTGCTTCCTACTCTAAAACCACCTACAACTCTGCTCCCAGGCACAATCAAACAAGATGATATCAGGTATCTACATCACCAGCAAACACTTCCTTTCCCAGTACTGCAAAAGAAGATTTGAAAAGTGTTAGCTGGTAATCATAGCCAAGGAGAGACATACCAAGATGACAGTGACAAGGGCAACAAACCTGAGGATGGAGACACAGAGAAGCAGAGACAACTTGCCAGAAAGCAAGAGCTGCTTTCCAATCTATTGAGTTGGCTCAATAGTTTACCAGAGATCAAAGGGCTGTTGGAAGGGATTAATGTTGGAATGTTCAAACTTTTCCACCAGAACTTTGGTACACAAGCACAGGCAAGTGTTAAACCTCCAAATGTTTATTATTAACTTTTAAGGAGGTGAGCACAATTTCTTTTCAACATACTATATAGCAACTTACACTGGTTTTGTGTAGCTAGCAGCCAAGGAATCAGTTTTACAGCTGGCTAATGGAGTTGCTCTTGAGCATCTAAAAGCATTCAATGATGACCCAAGTCAATTCAACACATCATTACTGACTGATATACCTTCCATTTATCAGGTGCTTGACCACAAAATGATGACAGAAAGTGAATACTCAGTAGATATGTTATGCATTTGTTGATGGATATATAAATGAGGAAGCAAAATTCTGGAGAAGTTAACAAAATACAATACACCAGAATCAATGCAAAAAGAACTATTAGGAAACCAGGACTGGAAAGCAGTGAGATAGACTGTTTATATGTTTTAAACAAGAATACTGACCTGTGAAGTGCAGACAGGAACATGTTATGGGATGCCTCAGATTCAACTGCAGCCCAAGTATCCCAAACTTACTCATGACCAGAAGGTAGGTTCCAGAGGAAAGAGAGGAGCAAAATGTTCCAAATTCTATTCAAAATATCATGAACAAAGGTTAACTGGTGGGATTATGGCTGTGTGGTTTACTCACAGTATCTGCTATGGATTTCACTGTATTCCAAGAGGTGAGGGGAGAAATGATGTTTTCTCAGCCATAATAACCAAATGGGAGACTGCACCAAAAGTGGTGGTTTACAACTTTGCATGCACATTCGGCCCTTATTGCATGGTCCACAAGCACCAAAGTTCTTTGCAAAGACACTATTCTTGATCAACAAGTTTCATTCAAAGGTCACACAAAATGCTTGCAAGCATGTATACTTGGATCATACAAGGAGACAGACCCTCAACTTGGGGTATTAAACTCAAGTGCTGCAGAGTGCAGAAATAGTGGGATTTCCTGAATCAGGAAGTCTGTCAGTTATATGTCCCAGGATTGAGTGATCATTTATACAAAGACCTTCCTATCAATCTGGAACAGACAAAAGGCCATCAGGATGGCAAAAGATAGAAATTAAATAATGGGTACATACATAGGTTTAACAAATGTATTTTTATTTTATTGCAATGGATCATTAGCATGGCAACAGACATTGGATAATGATTGCTATAAATAAGTCTTTCCTAAAAGAGCATAATTATAAATAACTTTTCCCTAAATGCACATAGCACACTGTAAAGTGAAGAAACAAATGTTTATTCCATCAATTTTGAGTTGTTTAAACTTCTTGCATGGATGTGTTGTAAATGCAATTAAAGTTAGGTGCTTGTGCTACAACACCATTGCTCACATTGCTCTCCATCTCACTTGTGTTTTACAATATATCATGCCTTCTATCTTCAAATCCTGTGCTCTGAATTCAACCACTGAAGCACATGATCTGGAAAGTATATTCCCACTGGTGGTAAGTCAAATTTTTATGTTTAAGTTCATTCCTTTTCTCTAATAACATTTGCACAACAATGTTTCTAGGTGGGAGGCTCTGTCTGTGTCAGAGTGCAAAGGAACTGCTGGGCCCTGGCTACAGTGCAAAGCCTGACTGAAAAAAAGGTCAAAAAAACCAATTATACTGTAAGCAACATTGGTTTTCCTACTCAATACACTACTAACTTATCTTGAGTGGATTCAACATATCATTCAACACAATGGTCTCAAAAAAATGCCAGATCCCAGGTCATACAATCACTGGGACATATTAACAGAGGAGGAATGGAACACAAAAGGGTACAATGAGTACTGCAATTTTGGCTATGAAAAGAAAGTTTGATGCATTAGAAAGTAAGTGTCTACTTGCTAGCCTGGAAGTAAGTTCAACTAATGTGTACTCTATCACATTTAGGTAATTTAGAATGAATCTATTATACTAGATTTATATACATGCATTTCTGTTCAATATATGTGACATTAAAATCCAAGTATATCTTATCATTTCTCTTAAAACATACACAAAATATGGATAAACAACAAATAGAATGATCTTGACCAAATGATATGTTTGTTCAATATTCACAAATGCTTGAGGCTACACTGCATTTGTTTGATATTCACAGATACAACATAGATGATTGAGTTTGTGAATATCAAACAAACAAACCATAGAGGCAGGCATCTGTTTGATATTCACAAATGCCTGAGTAATATCAAACAAACAAATTGTAGAGGCAGGTGTCTGTTTGATATTTACAAATGCCTGAGTCTACACTGCATTTGTGAATATCAAACAAACAAACAAACCATAGAGGCAGGCATCTGTTCAATATTCACAAATGCCTGAGTCTACACTGCATTTTTGAATATTGAACAAACACCTGCCTCTATGGTCCATTTGTTTGATATTCACAAACAAGAGCCTCTATGTCATGTTTGTGAATATTGAACAAATGCTTGCCTCTATGGTCTGTTTGTTTAATATTCACAAACAAGAGCCTCTATGTTGTGTTTGTGAATATTGAAAAAATGCCTGCCTCTACAGTCTGTTTGTTTGATATTCACAAACAAGAGCCTCTACACTGCATTTGTGACTATTGAACAAATGCCTGCCTCTACAGTCTGTTTGTCTCATATTCACAAATGCAAGCCTCTATGTTGCATTGGTAAATATCAAACAAAATAATTATATTCTAGCTTCATAGATGCAATACTGATACTAAGAGATTGCAAATATAAAACAAAACTACCAATACTAACTATCTCCTCACTAACACCCTTAAAAGGAATCTGACAGGTGGTATGCAACATACAGTACATGATTGTATGCACTTATTAGTTTTTGGTTGTACATGTTATAGCCACTGGTCACATCCAACTTACCCCTAGTTGTTTGTACTTGTGGCTGGTTTTTTGTGGATTAGATCATCTTAGATAATCAAAAAAGATTAGATAATAAAATGACTCATAACATCAATAAGACATTTATAAGAAACCAAATGAGAAACATGCCATAAAGAAAAATACAGCAGTTAGGCATGTTAAAGTACCTGAACCATAGCACCCAAGTTACTTGCACACCAGTGTCTGTCACACTAAAAGCTTAGTGTGATGACTTAGCTCAGTGGCTAAGCATCACTAATTTATATTGCAGTGTATTATGGCATAGTGCCAAAGCTACAATATCTATACATGTCACATCCTGGAGCTTCATGTCTTACCTTCCCACCTTCTGATACTCCTTCTGACATTTCCTTCTGACAATTTCCTTTTTCCTAGCCCTTTCTTTAATAGTTTAGTCTCTTCACTATATGCTTTCTCTCCATTTGATGTAAAATTATTTTCACTCTTATCACCCCTTCTGATATTCACTTTATCTTTGACAAGAATAATTATTTGCTTCCATTTTCATCTTTTATATCCATATGTATTTAATGCCACTATCCTAAACCTCCTTATATATTTAATTAATTTAATGTAGTACAAATACCTTTCATTTGTACCTTCCACCCCTCAATTCAAATATTAAAGTTATTTACAACTTTATCTTCCATTCTTGCTCCTACTTTCCATCTAATCTCCTAGTAGCTTTACTTCCAACTAATATATGGGTAATCTTTATTACTTATCACTTACTATCCTTGTACCAACCTATATACCATATATATTATACTTACTTTACAATATTAGGTCCTATATCAAGTCACCTTTCTTCCAACTGAGATATATTACACTTGCTCTATACTATTAGAAGCAATAAGGTGCCTGCTTAGGTCTCACTCTAATCACTTCTTTGTAGAATGCAGTCCTTTAAACCACACATTGTAATTCAAATCCAATGTTGCTTTGATTCATTCACCTACTTGAAGCATCATGTGTAAATCACATATGTCCAACTATTTCAGTTAACTGAAAGCACTGCAGTGAACAAAGAAAAATACTTCTGCTACCAGCAGTATCACTTCTAACCTCATATTCATACATTGACTGCATTTCATGTTCATGAATTCAATTAGAGTTATATAGTCTAGGATTCAAAGTGGTTGAGCATTCAAGATAAAATTGAAGAAAGCAGAAGATATTTGACTTCAGCTCATGTATTGCACTATTTGTGATCTGTTCAGTTGTCCCATATTTCAGATATAGATTAGGGACCTATCAAGGTTGGGGAATCAAAGTAATAGAGTACTGGTGACTACAAGTCCAATAATGAGAGTGCATAAGACAGAAGTAAGCATTGGACAATCAGATACCAAAGGGGATCAGTGAATAACATTAACATTTAAACTGAAGTTCTGAGTTGTACCAGCTGTTCATACTAAATAAAGTAATTGTTCTAATCAGCTTGAGTTGACAACACTTTATTGAGATTGAATATTTTCAGAGTCACAGTTATTCGATCCCGATTGCTTGTTGTCAACCTAGGTACCGGCTAGTAGGTAGGAATATAATCTATAATCCTGAGAATAACCTGTATACCTAGAAAATAAA
>JASFCX010000124.1:0-20051 GCA_036937015.1 Crucibulum parvulum | reverse complement strand
TTTGGCAGACTAGGTTGATATTTGAACTGAGGTTACATAGTGAAGTAAGTAGGTTTAAATACTAGAAGTCTGGAGACGAGTAACTGTGGAGTAGAGATGAGTAACATGGAGTACTAGGTATGAAATATGAAACATGTATGAGACTTGAAGCAAACTGCATAATTGTAACTAAAGGAAGTAGATATAAATCAAAAGATAAAAGGAAATAGATAATAAATAATCAAGATCTAAATAGAAGTCCATGAGGAACATGCAGTGAATGGAGTCAGGGAGTGCGGAGTTGTATGTGAAAGGTGCAGAGTTGATGATAACACACAGAGTTTGCATTGCTGAGGCATGGACATAACACTGAACAATATCCTTATTAAAGACTTATCCTATCCTGCTCCAATCTCCAAGGCACATGAGAGTATGCATTGACTGAATAAGAAGTATGTTTCAGCTCTTGCTGAAATCATGCTCAATGCCAAATAATGTTGCTGAAATACTAGATGTCAGTTATTAAAAGTAAAGAAATGGATTGAATCATATACCTGTTATACAGAGATAGTTCAAGGCTATTATTCATAAAGAAGCCAGACAGGTTATGCAAATAAATAAAATCTGCTTCAGAAACACCTGTTCCCTTCTGAGGGATAGAGCTAAGGCCAAGAGTACAAGGATGGCTACTCTAACTCTTAGCCTCCATACTTATCTTTAACCTCAATGCAATAGCCTCATCAAAGTGCTATTAAGCTATTTGTTATTTCTCAACAGCATTATTATATAAATCACAGACTCAGTTACTAATTTCATGTATTAAACATACTGTAATCTAGCTCCTTTGAATATATTAGCTTTAAATTTAGTTGCATGACATAGAGATAACTATGTAATACAGTATTATCAGTGATTATTCAATATACATACAGATATTTTATATTAAGTCCAAGCTAGGTCTGAGCTGGGTCTGAGCTGAGATAAAAACACTTCAAAAATTTGAATTGAATTTTGAGATAAGGTCAAAGTCCAAGCAAGTCTGACCTAAGTCCAAGTGGTCCGTTGGACCACTCAGACCACTTGGACTCTGATCAGACCAGGTGGGGGAGTGTAAAGTATTGCTTCTTGGCACATATGTGTCATCATGTCAATAAATTCTTGAACTGATTGGGTTTTAACTATTCCTGAAGGTTTGATTCCTTTCCAAGGATGTTGCCCTAAGTTAAGGAAAAACAGTGAATATCCAGTTGATGTATGAGCTTTATCATTATAGGAAAATTCCACTAAAGACATCCATTTGGACCAGTCATCTTGATGGTGATTGATGAAGATTCTTAAATAGAGTTCAACTTCTGGATTAACTCTTTCTGTTTATCTGTCTGTCTGGGGATGGTATGTTGTTGATAGGTTCTGTGTCATTCCTAAGAGTCTGAATAAATCTTTCATGAACTGAGAAGCAAACTGAAGTCCTCAATCATTAATCACTCATTTAGGTAGGCCATGGTTCCTGAAGATATAATCTCTGAATTCCTTAACAACTCCTATTGAAGTAATCTCAATTGTTGTGGGAATGAACTTGGCTGCTTTAGTAAATTGCTCTACTATAACTAAGATTGCATTCAATCCTAATGATTCTGGTAGGGGTTCAATTAGATCAACTGATATTATTTCCCAAGGTTTTGTCAGAACTGCATTAGGTACTAATGGTGCTGCTGGTGACATTCAATTTGGTTTATTTCTTTGACAGACTTCACATCCATTAATATTTTTTTTAATGTCTGCTTGTAATCTGGGCCACCAATAGTTCTGAGTAATGAGTTCTTGAGTTTTATATCATCCTGGATGTCCAGTTAAAGTGGAATCATGGTAGAGATGAATAATTTCTTCTCAAAGTTTCTTATCTCTTGGTACATAGATTTGATGCATCCAAGTAATGATGCCATCTTTAAGTTATTTCCAACCATTTCCCTTGGCTATGTTAAGTACTGTGCTGGATATAGGCTGACTTAGGGGCAGAGTTGTTGAATAACAAGGGCAGAGTGTGGAGACAGATTGCCTTGAGGCAGACTAGGGACTTTGGCTTCAGCTTATGTGCTGTGCCCCTTTCCACTAGTGATCCCTGGATTTCTGAAGGATGAGAGCAAAGTAAGACAGAACTCAAGGTGGAGTTCTGAACAACAGAAGAAACTCCCTGCAGGAGTTCTACAGAAGAGTGTGGAGTTGGTGAGAACTCAAGGCAGAGTAGTTTAGCAGACTAAGTTGATATTCAAACTGAGGTTACATAGTGAAGTAAGTAAGTTTAAATACTAGAAGTCTGGAGATGAGTAACTGTGGAGTAGAGATGAGTAATGTGGAGTGCTAGGTACAAATATGAAACATGTATGAGACTTGACACAAACTGTGCAATTGTAATTAAAGGAAATAGATATAAATCAAAAGATAAAAAGGAAATAGATAATAGATGATTGAGATCTAAGTAGAAGTCTGTGAGGAACATGTGGTGAACAGAGTCAAAGGTGCAGAGTCATATGTGAAAAGGTGTAGAATCAATAATAACATGCAAAGTTCAAGTTGCCAAGGCATGGATGTAACAGGCTACAAGATTCCTTTCTATGACTTTGTCTCTGTTTTTTGATGCTCTTTTGATTCAAGACCTCATAGATTCATTGATTCCTACAATGTCATGTTGCTGAAAATATTCTGGTTTACATATGGTGACATTTTCATTGTCATTTACCCCCTTCTCATGACCTGCCTGTCTTGAGAGGAAATCTGCTTTAGCCATTTGTTTTCCTGCTTTATATATAGTAAGAATAATAATATATATAGTAAGTATAATAATATATTATATAATAGGAATAATAATATATATAGTAAGTATAATAATATATAGTAAGAATAAGTAAGAATAATCATCAACTTGGACTATAACTAGTCTGAGAATCTGAGCACCTGTCTCCATGTCTAATTGGATTTTACTTGGAATTAGCTAGGACTACAAGAATCAAAATGCCCCCTTTGAGGGGAAAGCAGTCTGATTGGATGAGGGGTGTTAGTGTAAAGTACTATTCCACATCATGATAGTTCTCCTGTTCAAATTCAGGAGTCTCTTAGCTACTTTAAAGGAACTATGAACAATTTCAGTAAAGATAACAGTGATATCCATGTAAACAATGACAGTATGCTCATCTATAAACTGTATAAAGAAAGAATTTACCATAGTTTAGATGATTGCAGTACTATTAGTAAGACCACAATACATGACTAATGGATCAAATATGCCATTACTGGTTAGTTTACCACAAAAATAGAGTATATTCAAGATTCCATACTGTATTTACAAAGATTTTTTACCATGTGTGTTACATGTAATCCAGTTTTCACCATAAACAAACTGGCTAAGGTCAAGTTTGATGCAGTTGACACCAAAGATGATAGGATTGCCAGGTCTGCATACCCTATATACAAGATGTTGTGGAATCAAAAAGTATAACTGACCTGAGGGACCAATAACTTGGCCAGTCTCAGTTATTACACATGATTTGGGTGATTGAGTATGGAGATAAATGGGCTTCAATTTTATAAGATGGTTGTTTTTTTCTTGTTTTAAAGTTGAAGCAAAGTGAATCCAGTGATCCTGGACATTGGTGTGATTTCCCACTGCTTCACCAGTCTCCACATTATGAACTTGGATAATTTGGTCATCTGAACTGGAGACAATATATTTTCCATCTGGTGAAAATGAAACTGATGTGACTGTATCAGTGTGCCCCTGGATAAGATTTCCCACTGCTTTATCAGTCTCCACATTCCAAACTCAAACAGTGTCATCATATGAGCCAGAGACAATATATTTTCCATCTGGTGAAAATGAAACTGATGTGACTATGTGTGTGTGCCCCTGGATAGGATTTCCCACTGCTTCACCAGTCTCCACATTCCAAAGTCAGATAGTTTTGTCATGTGAGCCAGAGACAATATATTTTCCATCTGGTGAAAATGAAACTGATGAGACAAAACCAGTGTGGTCCTGAATAGGATTTCCCACTGCTTCACCAGTTTCCACATTCCAAAGTCTGACAATTTCATCATTTGAGCCAGAGACAATATATTTTCCATCTGGTGAAAATGAAACTGATGTGACTATATCAGTGTGCCCCTGCATAGAATTTCCCACTGCTTCACCAGTTTCTACATTCCAAAGTCTGACAGTTTTGTCCCAAGAGCCAGAGACAATATATTTTCCATCTGGTGAAAATGAAACTGACATGACTGTGTCAGTGTGGCCCTGGATAGGATTTCCCACTGCTTCACCAGTCTCCATATTCCAAACTTGGACAGTTTTGTCATATGAGCCAGAGACAATATATTTTCCATCTGGTGAAAATGATACAGAATATACATCACTGTCAAGTTTACATTGCCATAGTGCATTCTGTGTGTGTAATCCTTCAACTTGAAGTATTGATGGAAATTCTTTTGAATATAGCTTCCTTATCATTGAGTTCTGCATTGAAAATGGAAGAGCAGAGAGGTATATGTGTGGTGCACTATCCTCTATTTGCTCACTGAATGCATGAACAAACTGAGAAAACTGATTTGCTATATCTCTGATCTTTGGGGTTATCATTGATGTCTACTTATTATTTTAGTTGATGATTTAAACCTAGAACAATTGAACATACCTTTGATAACCTGTACAGAATTTTTGATCCATATGTTACCATTTTATCTACACTTAAAACTTCCAGCCAGTACAGAAATTTCTGTTCAAGAAAGTTTTGTGTTATTTCAATTAGCTTTTCAGATAATTGTCCATTCTGATCAGCTGAGAGCAAAAGGTGATCCCCCATGTGGTGCATACATATCCTAGATGTGCAGATATTTTCAGATCTTGTTTAATATTGCTTTGACATGAAGTAGTAGCACATGCAATGTTAAAGCACAGCTCTTTATTCATAATGGATAGGCAGTTTTCTGCCAATACAGAGTGTCCTCTTGTTATATCAATGAACCATGGCTCTGTTCCTGATTTATCTTTGCTTGTAACAAAGTCAAAGAAAGATGCATGATACAGTGTAATTCTTTCATTCTCATTATCATTTTCAGGTACTTGGAGTACTGCATGCAAAGATATCAAAGCTCTCATGACATCTTCTGATGTGATACTGAGCAATTTACTGCATACTGCTGCTGACACTGGCATTTGGGCACAGATTATTGCAGAAAGGCAGGAGTGAATTTGCTGCTGCTCCTCTCCATCTAGATATTTGAAAGCATTATTTAGGATGATGGTGTATAGTTCACCTACACCCTTCACAGCAAGTGGTTGGGTTGATAATGCTAACTTTTGCAATCAAGAACATGGATCAGCCCTCTGATCATTGATATATTTATATGCTGTAGAAGCATAAATGAAAAGCTTCCCTGCTTTTTTCACAATAGCTATAAGCTCTGATGGAGGCCAATGAGCATATGTTTCTCTTAATTTCTTGATGCTATATAGCTGCTTATTCAAATATGATTTAATATCTGCCTCAACAATATGATCTGCAATATCATGTAGTCTCAGGATCTGACTACCTGAGGCAGGATTGATGCAGGCACGCAATACAATCTCTGGTCGGCCTGCAAGGAAAAACTTCAGAGGAATAGAAGGCACATTATCCAGAATGGCCTTTAAGAAAATTTCTGTCATTTCTTCAGCATCTTCACACTCATCAAGAGCATCCACACTCAGTATAATAGATTCAGAGCTTCCCTTAAATGCAACTTGAGCAGGCTGCAAAATCAATGTTTGATACTGCTCCTGAAGATTCATTCCCACTGGGTCAATGTTCTGTTCCAGGATCTTTATCAATTCCCTCTGAAATGAGGGATATCTGTGAGCTAAAACACAAGCCAGAGATGGAAATATTTGATGAATATTAGCCCTTCCTTTGTCACATGAACAGAAGAAGCTAGCTCCTAGAATTTGTTTCCTGTGAAGAATGCTGCAAAATGTTTCTGTCACAGTGGTTTTACCAGTCCCAGCCATGCCATTGAGCCAAAAGACATGGGGTATTGCAGGATCAGTAGCCCACATAAGAATATCTGCCAATAGCATGACCCGAGTTCCTTCCAAGCAACCTTTACAGTTTTCATGATAAAACTCAGATCCACTGACATAACTAAGTTTTTCAAGGATGGCTATGATAAAATATGATGATGTAAGTCAACAGGACATAGTGGTGATTGACATACCATTGTGAAACATTTTTGTGACTGTAGTGCTAGTTTGTAAATTAGTTTGTATCTAAAGAGTAATTTAGTAAATAAGATAATCTTTAAACAACACCCAACACACCAGAATAATATCAATCACAAATGTTAAAGATTGTAATTCTTCCATAATTAATTTTGTATCAAAGGTTGAATCCAGAAGCTTTCTCATGTAGTGATCATTCATCTTCTTATCAATAATGGTTTTTTTCTCCTCAAGGGAACTTAATGAAATTAGTCAGTCTTCCACAATCATTACAGTTTCATGAAGATGATGCTCCTCACTGTGCTAATCCATTAATCCAGTCATGGATACTGGGGGTTACATTATACTTGGATTTTTCAAGCAGCTGAATAAGGAGATCCAGTTTCATCTTAAGCTCAGAGAACTGCTTCTTATGATGATCTACTGCCTAATAAAGGTATTAGCAATGGTATTCTACACAGGTCACTTTTGACTGACCTCAAATTGCTCAATAACCACTAGTACTCCTTCTGTAGCAGATTTGAGTGGTGGAAAAACATCCGACACACAGACTACAATGCGCAAGCTATCTTTCACTGCTGCCCATGCAATAGCAGCTTTGGTGCACCTTGCCTCTGTATAAACATCAGGACTAGTAGTGCCTGTGGCATGGTTGTTTTGGTCAGTAGGCATTTCATCAACCTTAGAGCCAGGAAAGGCTTCAGCACCGGTAGCGGATGCACACTGCACCTGTTCCAACTCAACCTGCGATTGGGTCAATTCCAGTGGTATATCATCTTGTTGAGACGCAGCATTGGTGTGCCTTGCCTCTTTATCAGCCTCAGGACTAATAGTGCCTGCGCCCGCAGTGTCATTGTTTTGGCCAGTAGATTTTTCATTGGATGAGAGTTGAGCAACCCTAGGGCTAAGAATGTCTTCAGCATCAGTATAAGAAGTTGACTGTGCTTGTCCCAACTCAGCCTGCGAATGGTTCAACTTTGGTGGCATATCATCTTGTTGGGATGTAGGAGATCCCAACTGACTAAACATTCCCTTGACTTTGCTGTACAATTTTTGAGGTAAGGATCGAACACAATCAGGACCCGTATTCACTTGTGTACCAGCAGATGGAACCAATCCCAGTTGTTCCAATGGCAGCAATTGTACCGATGCCAACGGTATAGTGGTATCTGCAGGTGCAGGAGTAGCTAGGCAGCTACCAGTCCGGAACCTTTTGTGAATGGAAAAACATTTCTTGTGAGATTTTAAAGGCATAGTTTCAGTTAACTGAGATATTTTATGTGGTTACACAGTGAATTTCTGTGTAGTTCTTGAGAAGCTGTAGTGGGGAAGCTTGGAGCTTGAGGACGTTCAAGGTCAAGTGTCACCGCATTGGGACTATGTGTTGTTTGACATTGTTAGTGACCCACATCAAGACACATAGAGCACCTGTTCTAAACAATTCATTAGAGTGTATTTGCAATCCTTTTGAAAGGAAAAAACCTTTCAGAACTCAACAAATCTCATTCAAATCAATGACTTCATAGTCACTCCAACAATTCCAAGCTATCTAAGAATAGTAATATGAGATGGGTTGGTTCGGTCCCAAGTGATACATGTTGTAGGCTTAGACTATCAGCAACTGTTTCTTACCATACTGTACAGTAGTATTGAATCATGCTCTTGTCGCAATCTTACTTGTATTTAATTTTATAAGTTCTCTCCTCAACAGCAACTGGCCTCTCTCGGCATCATCATTGCACTCGACATGCATGCAATGTTGGTTCAAGGCATGCACTCATCTGAGCCCACCCTAATAGGCCCCACTGACTCCACACTGAATTTGATCGTTCAAAATGATGGGATTTTCACCAGCTGAAGTCTTTTTGAAAGGGGCTGCAAATACACTCTATTGTTGAGAAAGAACAGGCAACATTCCATTGATGATCATCATTTGCTTTCCTCAGTCCACATGACCCTCTTTCTTCTTCTCAGTATCACTGGTCATTTGTTCACTTTCTTCCTGTCTCTGTCCTTTGGATCCCTAATGGCATATACCTTAGCTTTGCAAAGTTTGGACACATCTGCCTTTTACAGCTAATTTCTTTATGATAGACTAATTTTTGTTTGTGTTCTTCATTTGATTTTATTTGTTCATGGAGCTGTACAAATAGAAAACCCTAAATTTCAATGAGTGGCAACATGGGTGGTGGAGATTACATAATGTTTTGAATTCAGTTGGAAGTGCTCTCTCCACTTTACTCCAAAAATCATCAAAGAAGAATGCAAACGAAATTCATCTATTGTTTTGAATTCAGCTGTAGACATAAGAAATCTTTTATCTGCTCTTCTATTCACCTTGCATATCTAGGAAGTACCCTATAGTTAAATAGCTGCTCTGCGAAACCCATGCTCCTCCCTACCTTCCACCTTCTCCCCCTCTTCCCCCTGCCCACCCTTGGTGCAATAACAGTCTATGGGCAAATGCCCATCACACAAACCTCCAGCGTGCCATTCGATCCCTCCACCCTAGCTGTGATCACCCTTGCAGCTTACAGTGCAGCTGTTCTCATCTCATCACATGCTTTTGACCCAATGCCTGTGCCAAGTTATGCCATAGAGATATGGAGAGGCGAGTGTGGTCTAGGGCTTGTTGATCCCTGATGTAGGAGCAGTCACTTTGGTGGTTCTCAATTGTTTGTGAGTTTCTTCCTCTCTTTGGTCTCATTGTGGGGAGGTATGCTAATACATCGTATAGTAGGGAAGAACTCATTGTCCATTCAAGTGCCTTTCATCAACTTGGCGCAGAACTGTGTCGAGCATGCAGGTAATGTCATTATTTGTCTGGTGGAAACACCAGGGAACGCATTGTGCTGTCACTAGGTTTGAGAACCATTCAGTTATCACATAAGGAGCAGATGGAGCTGGGTCATACTGTGAGTGTCTTTTCATCTTCTTGTGTTGCCCTCGTCATTACATCTGTCTGTCATTCGCATTTTTGTGTCCTCTTCCTATCATATGCGCTACATTGCTTATCCTCCTTTTCTTCCTGGGTGGCGTCATGCATTGTATGGATGTGCAGCTTGCTGAGACCACTTTTTTGTTCTCTGCATCACCAGTTGATCTCACATCGAATGATCCAATTGGACAGGAAATTTGAATATGCTCAACCTCATACTCACTGGCACCTGCTGCATTTCTGTCCATCTTGTTCTCATCCATTGTTCTTTCCTTGTTCTTTCTTATCTCATGATGTTGGTTCATGTGTTTACTATCCCTCTAAATTGTTTGATTCAACTCCTCTGCCCCATAGCGGATTCCAACTGTGTCTATGAAGACAAACCAAGTCAACATGGACAACAGCCTTCCCCACCTATATCCTGTGTATGTCGTCATGAAACCCCTCAGTGTTTGGTTCATCCATGAACCTTTGCTCTAATAGTAAGACTTCATGAGGTCGTGTGAAGTGCTTTGCTGGTGTCTGCTTTCTTCAATATCAACATGAACATCTTTAAACAGACGGCAGCTGATGTGTATACACAGATGTCCTCAATTTGAACATTTCCAACCTCCTTCAAGCATGTGGCAGCCGGATGAGGAGCAATGCATTCTATGGCGTCCACCCTATCCATTAATGACTTGATTCCCTAGCCATCTTTATCACCTATGTTCGTGGTGCTGACACATATTGAATCAGTCAAGGTAGCCCAAACGTTGATAAACAATAGCAAGCTGCACTTGAGGTCACGAACAGTGGGCATGGTCCGAAGGCATACATGTGCAAGATGAAAATCCAATTCTCTCTCTTACCCCCGCCAAATGGACATATAGAACATGCAATGAGCGATGCGTTGGGACTGAATACTGAGAGCAACAGCTGTGGGTAGGCAAGTACAATTGGTGATGATGGGATAGGACCGCAGTGTCTGTGGATGGTGTAGTACGTATTTGGCTAAGGCAAGTATGTGCTGGTGCTGGTGTTAAGGCTTATGAACTTGCTGCTACACTTCCAACAACTGGCATGTATTCTGTGATTGCACGTCTTCCCTTGCCAATTTGCTGTTCAGTGCAACTTGGCCAATGGCTGAATGTCAAATGCACCATAGTCAGTAACTATACTTGGCGTCCACCTATCTACATGTTAGATATCAGGTGTAATGCTAGTATTTTATGGAATCAAATATAGCCCATTTTGAGTTATGCAAGAGCAGAACCAATGCTGGTGGAGGCAGCAGTGGCGGCAGTATGAATGTGGATACAAGCATAGAGCAACCATCAGGTGGTCTATCCACCCAAAGCAAAGTCCTGGCAAAGGTCAGAGTCCTGGCCCAGACATAGTGTACCTACGATATGTTCAATCTGAAGGAACAAACAGTGAATGGATAACACACTAGTAGCTACAATCTTGCTTGTGTACCCAGCACAAAACAGCTGAGAGGGTGTGGGCTTGACTTCCACTGGAACTTTGAGTTCTTCTTGGACAACAATAATAGACATGAAAAATAAAATTGAATTCCTATGCTACAAGTGACTACAAACAGGGCAAGGCATAAAAGACGTAATGTAGTATGTAAAATTCATGACAGAGTAATGGTCAAGAAATAATGAGATGAGGAAATGGAGTATTTGCCAATTCCAAAGCAACTCCAAAAATGCAGTGCCAGATGCGCAGGTGTGCTAAGAAGTTCCATTATGCCTCCGGGTGGTGGTGTTCCCCCATGGGCAGCACATTGTGAACACGGTTTGAGTAGCCGAAGAGAAGGGAAACATGGACGAAGGAGGGGAGATATGTGAAAGGATGAATGCAACGAGACTGGAGGAGCTCCATTGGTTTGAACCCATTCTTCTCCCAATGACATTACACTCCTTCTGCACACACAATTGGACCTTCTTATTCTTGTACAGATCAGCTAGACTGGCGTTCAGGTGGATGCCGGTGGGCCTGTTGGTGGTAGGGTGATGGTGGAGATGCTGCTTGTGCAGGATGAGGATAGTTGTGGGCTATGTGTGGTTAGATGTGGCGTGCAGGCAGATGTCCTAGACAAGGTTGTATGCCTTTTAGACGCATCTGAGATGCTCAAGAGCGATGTATTCATCAGCTTAGAGCTTGACAGGGTTCTTGAGGCTGCACGGGCAAATGAACATTGGTCAGTGATCTTGGCTCCACAAATATAAGAGAGTTGAAATCATGATTGTGAGATGGTAAGAGAATGAGGAACAGGAGGAAGAGATGCCAATGAGCTCTCCATTGTGTTGACACTGCCTACAAAGATTCCACATAGAGATCATTGCATCCAGTAATTTGCTGATCATATGCATGTCTGAACGCAAGATATAACATCTTGTGTAGACATTGATGCACACAAGCGTGCCAGCCCAACAATACAGCTGCCCATACTCTCCTCCAACTACCCCTATGCACTCAGTCAAGTTTCCCACCATTTACCACCGTACACCTCCCATCCAAACCACCCTGCTTTTAAACACAAAAAATCCAAAAAGAAAGAAGACTTACAGGTTAATCAACTCAACAACCCATCCTTCATCTACTGACCCATATCACTGGTACACATCCGCTCGTCCTTGGTGAAGATTGTCCAGTCCGAGTTGAGATTGGGACGTTTGAAGTACCTCTTGATAATAGAGAAGCCGCAGATGCAGACTTCGTCATGTTATGGGTGGGTTTCTGGGGAAGAAGAAGCGTTAGTGCCAATTCTTGAAGGAAAGAAGCAGAAGAGAAAGAGAGATGTAGAAGGAAATGAGAACTCACCAGGCAACTCCCTCGCTGCCAGATGCGCAAAATACCTGGCATCAGGGACATTCAGAAACTTCACTCAACAGAGGGGATGGGCACTCTGACAATGCCATAGCACATGAGCTGGGAGGGTAAGATGGCAGACATGCCACATGATTCGGTCATTCCGTAACCTAGAAGAGGGAGAGGGGAGGGTTAGTGAGAGATTCTTGGTGGAGATGACATAATCTATTAAAGAAGGAAGAAGTGAGCAACACATTGAAGAGAATGAACAAAGTGATGCAATGAGGGGAAGAAAGGGAAGCTCAAAGCAAAAGGCAACTACTCACCCTGCACTTCAGTGGGGAAGACAGAAACAAAGATCAGTGGAGGAAGGACCGTCACCTCAGTATCTGGTTTCATTTTTGGTAATATGCATTGTTGGATTGGTAGGGACAGGCTGCAGGTGGGCTTGGCGTGCAGAGTAGAGCTGGAGCAGGGAGAAAGAGGGAAGAGAAGAGTTAAGCACCCAGGAGACAGCCAAATTCAGGCAAGGAATCGTGAGCCGAGCACGTGCTGTCAACAATCGTTACATCAGTGATCGCTCGGCAAATTCTTTGTTGCTCAGAGGCAATAACCTGACGGTTCTGTTTTCACTTCACTCATATTCAGATGCACTCTACATTCTGCTCTACACTCTAATGTGCAAACTACAACATCCAACCATGATCAAACCCCCAACTCCCACTGATTCTCGCATTCATCGATCACCAATGTATCCCCCATAACACAGGATGGCCATCCTGTGCTGCATAATCAACTGGTGCATCCTCACACTTGCAGCAGGTAGTACGGTGCTTGCAGTGGGTGGCGGGTACTGGTACATCAACTCCAGACCTGCCTACCTCATCTCGACACTCAAGACGCATTGCCCACTGCCACCATGGATGCCACCGAGTAGAAAGGTGATATTGGATTGGCTGAAGGTGTCTGGGGTGTACTAGCTGGAAAGGGGAGCATTACATCACTGACCGGAGAGGAATACAACACTGAATTCAATCTGCTTGCCGTAGGAGGAGGAGCTACTGATGCTGGTGTTGCGGTTGACGCAGCAAGCTGTGGATTGAAGGTAGCATTGGTGGAGAGGGATGATTTCTCTGCTGGTGGGTGCTTATTTTGTTTGATTATTTGCATTTTCCTGCATTGTTTCTTTTGCTGCGGTCTCACACGGTTGCTGATACTAGACCCTTTCCCCTAGGCACATCCTCAAAACCAACCAAACTCATCCATGGTGGGGTTCGCTACCTCCAAAATGCTGTCTTTGAGCTTGACTATGACTAGTATAAGCTCGTCCGCAAGGCTCTACATGAGCGCCACATTTTCTTGCAGACGGCCCTGTATCTTTTGAATATGCTGCCAATTATGTTGCTGATATACAAGTGAGTGTTGTTTGTAATTTTGGGGATTGTGGGGAGGACATAGGAATGTCATGTATCACTCATGCATGGACAGTGTTTGCATTCTGCATAGCCATAGTCGCACATAGTCTTTGTCTCACAAGGATGGAGTTCATACACTTGTTAGAACTTGTTCTATTTCCCCTCACCAATCTGCCTGTCGTGCGGTTGGGACACTGGATCTACATGCTCGACGTGGATCTACACACTCAACATGGATCTACGTGCTCTACCTCAATGTAGCATGTGCTCGAGGCGGCCGTCCACCCTCGTTCGTCTTGGTTATCATATCAGTGCAGGTGGACATGCAGATGTCTTGGTGGGTCGGTTCATGCAAGTGCTTTTCTACCCAACTGTGGCTGAGTGTTGTTCTATTAGGACAAAGGATGATGACGCATCCACACAGTTATTATCACCGTGATTGAATGCAATCTAATCCCTCCCATCCCTGCTAGATACTAGAAAGTCCCATATTACACTTGCTGGCTGTAAGATATATGATGTCTTCATTGGCAAGGAAAACATGGAGACCAGCTATGTGATGAGCAAGGGCAAGGCACTGGAGACATTCCCAATGCTGAAGAGGGATGGGCTCATAGGTGCAGTGGTTTATTATGATGGTGAGTGACATTTGAGTTTCTTGGATAAGAGAGAGGGAAGCAGGGAAGCAGCAGCGTAGTTGGGTCAGCTTTGCTGGTGAAAGACTGATCTTTCAGTTTGCATAGATGTTGGTTTTTCCTGAGTGGTTGAGGAGATAGATGCCTTGACATTCATGGTTGCATCATTGGGTTCTGGACCTCCTTGCTTTTCCATTCACCACCCCCTTGGCAGGCAGAAGATGAGCAGTAGAGCTGTCGTTTCCTGTTTGTATTTCACTCTATGGGATATATCAAAGCATGTCTGGAAGCTTGTCCAGCACCTACTTTCTCTTTCTCTTCCATTCTCATGTTCTGATTACTGATTTCTTCTCAGTCCTCCAGTACAACACAACGACTCTTGGATGAACATTGTGCTCATCATGAGTGCAGTCAAGCACGGCACATTTGCCGCAAACTACTGTGAGGTCACCAAGCTCAACAAAGACAGTAACAGCAAACTTAACAGCACACATGTAAAGGACACTTTGATTGGTGACAAATAGGTGTTAGAGCCAAGGTACGTTTGATCCACTGATGTCTATGTAGAAGAGTGCATCACTGACACCCATATAGGGAGTAATCAATGCAATCGGCCCCTTCTCTGACACCCTGCTCACACTCGACAACCCCTCTCACAAGCCCATCATCCAGCCCTCCTCAAGCATCCACATCACCCTACCCAACTACTACTCTCCCCGCAAAATGGGCTTTCTCGACCCACCCATGTCTGACAGATGCGTGATCTTCTTCCTTCCAAGGCAACTCTATTGCAGGCACCACTGACACTCCCATGAGCGTTGAGCATGATCCATAGACGAGCAAGAACGATATCTGATAGGTGCTCAAGGAGGTCAAGATCTACCTCAGCCCTGACATCAAGGTCCGTCATGGAGACGTTCTCTCTGTGCAGAGTGGCCTCCGACAGCTTGTAAGAAATCCCTGGTGCTGCGAGCAACAGAGGCCTAGCTAGGAATCATATGACTCATGTCAGCTATAGCTGTCTTCTGACAATCAATGGCAGCAAATCAACAACATATAGGAGTAGAAGAGACAGTGGATTTGGTGATCAAGGTGTTTGGGTTAGAGGATAGGGTAAAAAGTGAGTGTATTATGGAGACACTGAGGCTGGTGGGGAGTCCTGATTGGAGTTGGAACATGTTTGTCAGGTTGATCCAAACTGTGAGTATTGTCCATGGCTTGGTGATAGTGCGGGGGTATTGATATGGTTGGTTGAATAGTATGGTCTGGGAACGGAGGTTGCAAAGAATCTTTCTGAGAACTACAGTGATTGGACTTGGTTAGTTTCTCACTCACCAAGCTGACAGGCAAGAGCTGGGCTTTATATGGAACCCATCTGACACCACAGCATCCCTGTGCATCCCCTTTTTCTTTTTCCTTTCTTCATCTGTCTCATGGTAATGCTTCTTCCCAGACATTATAGCTGAAGTTCGCTATGCCATCTGCCTTGAATATGCTCTTCAGTTAATTTGATGTAATACACATTTTTGTATTGGGGAGGACAGGCTGCAGTGGTGTTGGTGTGCTGCATAGAGCTGGAGCAGAGAGAAAGGAGGAGGAGAAGGGTATATTGCACCAGCAGACAGCATGGGAATGAGAATGCAAATTTGAGGAAGGAATGGTGAGCAAAGCATGTGCTGTAAACAATTGTTGCACATTACATCAGTGATCGCTTAGCAGTCTTTGTAGCTCAGCAGTTCAATAAGCTGGCATTTCTATTTTTCACTTCATTTGTGTTCAAATGCCTTCTGCACTCTGTTCTACACTCTAGCTGTGCAAACAACAACACCCAACAATGACCCACTGCCTCACATTCATTGATCACTAATGACCGTCATATATCCCCATAACACAGGATGGCCCTCCTGCTCCATATAATCAAATGGTGTGCTCTCGCACTCACAGCAGTCAGTACACTGCTTGCAATAGATGTAGGTATTGGTACTTCAACTCTGGATCCACCTATCTGACGTTGATGCTTGAAACATGTCACCCACTGCTATCTTGGACACCACAAGTAAGAAGGAGATGTTGGATGGACTAAAAAGCATCTGGAAATGTTCAATGATAGCTGGGGTGTACTAGACGGAAGGGAAAGTGTTATTATGCAGATCATAGGGGGAGACTGTCAGGCACGTCAACACAATCTATACAAGAGAGTGCCAAAGTTGATATGCAAACTACAAACTTATAGAAGTAAGGGGAGTGGAGTATAGAGCAGATAGTATTGGCAGTAAGAAACAACCAGCTAAAGACTACAGAACAAGAACTATGACTACTACTATATATACTAAAGGAATGACTCATAAGGAGCTACTAGGAGTCATGGTAAAGGTGAGTCAAGACATATGTATCAGTCATGTATTTAATAAGTATGACTGTGCACTGCGGCTGCATACTGCAACATGTGTTACAAATGTGTGTATACTAAGAATAGTTTAAAATGAAATATGTACGACTACCGTGTGTTATCCTCATGTGTCGACATGAGTTGGTTTGTTTGTTCTTGTTGTGAAAATTATAGAAACTGTTCTGATAATTAGAAAAGAAAAGAAAAGAATAATCAAAATAAACAGTTCATGACAGAGACGACACCAAGGTTGATCTACTTGTTGGAAGAGGAGCTACCAGTGCTAGCACTGCTGTCAATGCTGTGAGTCATGGATTGAAGATTGTGTTGGGTGATGATTTCCCTGCTGGTGGGTGCTCATCTCCATTCAAATCTCAACTACTTGCATTTCCATTCTTTTGCTTCCATCCATCCTTTCATTCCCTCTCCTTTCTTCCTACACTCTATTCCATCCCTTCCTAACTGCCTTTATCCATCACTAACTACAATCCCCTTGTAGGAACATCTTCAAAATCAACTAAACTTGTCCATGGCAGTGTCTGGTACCTCCAAAAGGCCATCTTCAAGCTCAATTACAACCAGTACAAGCTCATATGCGAGGTCTTTCATGAGCACTGCATATTCCTGCACACAACACCTTATCTCTTGAATATGCTACCATTTAGGTTATTGATGTATGGGTGAGTGCTGAAACTTGGATCTTTGTGTGAGGGAGGGGGAAAACACAGAGAGTGTTAAGATTGGAAGAGAGGGGAGGTGGATGAGAACTCAGACACAGACACAGATACAAAAGTGGATCAGAATTGATTGTAGAACCCAGTGAACATGGTAGCTATTTATCTACTGTAAAGCACAGCAAAGCTGTGCTCAAATGCTATACAATCAAATAATAGAAGAAACAATCAAAAACAACCATCAAACCAGTCCAAAAGCTATGTAACTATCAAATCAATGTAGAGGCTGTGCAACCAAACCTAACAGAGAGCTCATGCCCAGCCATTATCTTGATGTAGATGAGCGTACTGACCATTGTGGAGGGTTTTGTTGATGCTTGTGCCTTTTCTGCTCCACCATGGCCTGTAGGAGTGTAGGAGTAGTCAAAGAATGATGAATTTGAATGCATTCCCACATTTATCCACCCAGTCATTCAATCTGTCTAACTTTTGCCCCTGCCCCTACTAGATAGTAAGCCCCATACTACCATGCCAGATGCAAGATATATGACTTACTGGCTGGCAAGAAAAACATAGAGACCAGCTATGCCATGAGCAAGGGAATGGCACCAGGGGTGTTCCCAATGCTGAGGAGCAATGTGCTCATGGGTGCAGTGGTTTATTATGATGGTGAGTGCTGTAATTTATGTTTCTTGGATGGGAGGGAGGGGGAAGCAGGGAAGTGGTGGGACTGGGTCTGCTTGGCTAGTGAAACACTGGAATGTTTCAAAGCACATCCAGTGCCTCTTATTCTCTACTTTCTCCTTTGATCTTATGCTCTGATCAATGGTCTTATCTTGCTCCTCCAGGACAATAGAACAACTCAGAACATTGCTCTTACCTTGAGCACAGCCAAACACAGCATGGTCACTGTGAACTACTGCAAGATCAACAAGCTCAATGAAGATGGTAATGGCAAACTCAATGGGGCATGCATAAAGAATAATTTGACTGGGGACAAACAAGATGTTGGTGCCAAGGTACATTCAACTCACTGATCTCTATGCAGAAGGAGTACATTGCTAACCAACCTGCACAGGGAGTAGTCAATACAACTGGCCTCTTCTCTGACACCCTGCCCACACTTGACAACCTCTCTCACAACCCATCATCCAAGCCTCATCATGCATACACATTACCCTACCCTACCCAACTACTACTTCCCTTGCAAAATCTCAACCCAGCTACATTTGATAGATGCATGAACCTCTTCCTCCCCTGGTCAGGAAATACTATCACAGGCACCACTGACACCCTTGCAAATGCTGAGCATGATCCACAGGTGAGTGAGGACAATATCCAGTGGGTGCTTGAGGAGCCCAGTAACTACCTCAGCCCTGATATCAAGGTCCACCATGGAGACATCCTCTCTGTGTGAAGTGGCCTCCAACCACTTGTGAGGATCCCTGGCACTACAAGCACCAATGGCCTAGTTATGAATTATATTATTGATGTCAGTGATAGTGGTCTTTGGACAATCACAGGCAGAGAATGAACAATGTATAGGAGCATGGCAGAGATAGTGGATGTAGCACTTGATGCATTTGGGTGGACAAGAGTGTGAAGAGTGAGAGTGTTATGGAGATGCTCAGGCTGGTGGGGAGCCATGGCTGGAGTTGGAATATGTTGATCAGCTTCATTCAAACTGTGAGTGTTATCAACAGTTTGATGATAGTCAGGGGTATTGATATGGTGGTCAACAGTATAGTCTGGAAACAGAGGTTGCAAAGCCTTTCCTGAGAACTATGGTGATTGTACTTGGACAGTTTTCTCACTTGCTAAGTCAACAGGCAAGATCTGGCCATATACAGAACCTATCTGACAACCTAGTATTCCTGTATGTTCCCTTTTCTTTTCCTTCCCCAGTCTCATGGTAATGCTTCTTCCCAGACATTGAAGTTGAAGTTTGCTACACTGTCCACCACAAATATACCCTTTCTACCATTGACCTCCTTGCCTGCCACACCTGCCACTCCTTCACCAACACCCACACTACACTCAAAGCCCTCTCGCCCATCATCAACATCACAGCAGATGGATTTGACTGGTCCCTTGAGAGCACACTGATCCTGAAGCTAGAGCCACATGGATTGATGAAGGTGGCAGATGTTGGGCAGGGTTGTTTGCTTGGCTCACCCTTGACAGAGTCAATATATGGGCCTGAGATGGCACACTTTGAAAAGGGTGAAGTGGCAACTGCACTTAGTGTGAGAAGCATATGGAATGGTGGATATGGTTCAGGTTGAAGATATCTGAGGTTAGTTGAAATAGTTCTTGGATATGTCAGTATATCAAAAATGATCATCCATCAACCATATAAATACATCATTGATCATAGTTTCAGAGGTAACAAAAGTATTAGTAAAACCAAAAAGAAAACATGAGCAACAGCTCAAATAAGCTTACTACTTAGTTAACCATAAAAGATATTATATTTAAGAGGTTATACTACACTGACAAAATATCTGCAGAAGTTCTTTTGCATGTAATCCAGTTTTGACCATGAACAAACTTGCTAAGATCAAGTTTGATGCAATTTACACCAAAGATAACAGGATTGCCTGGTTGGCATACCCTATGGACAAGATGTTGTGGAATCCAAAAGTATAACTGACCCTTGGGGCCAATGACTTGACCACTATCAGTTATTGTATATGAGCTATGTGGTTGAGCATGAAAAAAAATGGGCTGCATGTATACAAAATGGTGATTTTTTTCTTCTGTTGAAGCTGAAACAGATACAGGCAAGTCAGTGTGTGCATCAGTGTAATTATTAACTGCTTCACCTGTCTTAACATCCCAAACTTGGACAGTGTTGTCACCTGAGCCAGAGACAATATATTTTCCATGTGGTGAAAGTGAAAGTGATGTGACCTCTGAAGTGTGCCCCTGGATAGGATTTCCCACTGCTTCACCAGTTTCCACATTCCAAAGTC